>DF363080.1:9621-40531 GCA_000787875.1 Solanum virginianum
AGATCAGACCTTTTCTTGGGTTTGTCCCTCATGGAAGCACTGGTCTATCAATACAAGTAAGTTTGTATTCTCAATAAGTATACCATGTGTTAAATTGTGTGTGTGTGTACATTTGGTAACTTGGGGATACATGTAGTTATCCCTTTTAACCATTTTCTTGTATTTTGAGTACACCCATGTTTCATTCTTTCCAATTTGGATATCAATTCTTTCCTATACAGAGTAATTTTAAGCTCAAAATGGAATTTTGGTTGGCATTTTTTTATTGGTCTTGGAGTTGGGCGTTTTGTGGTTATTTAACATCATCAGTATTTATGTATTTGTTGATTTTTGGTGTTTGTTTGTGCTCATGATTCCTATTAGTTTACTGAAGGTAATGGTTCTTGATGTTATTAATATGCCCAAATGTATGGTTTCCACCCGTAAAATAGTTTTAATTGGACAATGTTGTTGTTAATTGTCTCATATCTGTTGCTATTTATGCAGTCTTCTTCATGGAGGAAAGATGGAATGGCTACTGGGGTTTCATTTCCATTTTGTGCAAGTGAGGGTTCATTACTATGGTTATTTAGTTGTAAATATTACTCTAAGTTTACTGCTAGCTACTTGTCAAACTAATTGGAAAGATTGTATGCTGTAGATTTCTCCGGAAGTCGAAGACGGAGAAAAATTTCAACTCCTAGGAGTCAAAGCTCTTCACCTAAGGGGTTTGTGCCAAGGAAGCCTTCAGGGACGAGCAGACAAAGAAGGGTTCAGAAAAGCAATGCTGATAAAGAAAGTCAAAGTACTTCAACATCTAAAGAATCTGTAATTTCTAACCAGAAGACGGTTGAAGCAAAAGTTGAAGCTAGTGATGATGACACTAAAGGAGTGGTAAGGGACCACAAGTTTCTGGAGGATGAAGATGAATACACTGGTTCTACTAAATCAATAAGTCTGTCACCTGTTCGTGGATCATCTCAATTTGTTGAAAGCGAAGAAACAGGTGATGGTGACAAGGATGCTGTAAAGTTAAATAAATCAAAGAGAACGGAAGAGAGTGATTTTCTAATTGATTCTGTAATAAGAGAAAAAAGTGGAGGTGAGTATAGTGAAAATTCTCAGGGGGAAGCTAATGCCAGTAGCGAAGGAAGCCATGCTGTGGGTACAAAACTTTATGAGATAGTGCAGGTGGATGTTGAGCCACAACAATTGAAAGATAATACTGCTGCGAATGTTGAATCCAAAGGACCTGTAGCAGGTGAGCTATTGGAAATTACTAAGGCTAGTGATGTGGAACATACTGGAAGCAATGAGATAGATGACTTAGACAGTAGTAGTTTCTTTAAATCAGATTCAGTTGAAGAGGGTGATCCATTAAATGTAGGAGCAGTGGAGACTGAAGATCCTTCTCTAAATTTAAGATTGGAAATGGACGCAAATCTACGTAGGCAGGCAATAGAAAGGCTTGCTGAGGAAAATTTGTTGCAAGGGATTAGATTATTTTGTTTCCCAGAGGTCGTAAAACCTGATGAGGATATCGAGATATTTCTTAATAGAAGTCTTTCCACTTTGAAGAATGAGCCTGATGTCTTGATTATGGGAGCTTTTAATGAGTGGCGCTGGAGGTCTTTTACGACAAGGCTAACTGAGACTCATCTCAATGGAGATTGGTGGTCTTGCAAGATCCATGTTCCCAAGGAAGCATATAGGATTGATTTTGTGTTTTTTAATGGACAAGATGTCTATGACAACAATGATGGAAATGACTTCAGTATAACTGTGGAATTTGGTATGCAAATCATTGATTTTGAAAATTTCTTGCTTGAGGAGAAACGGAGAGAACAGGAGAAACTTGCTAAAGAACAAGCTGAAAGAGAAAGATTAGCAGAAGAACAAAGGCAAATAGAAGCAGAGAAAGCTGCAATTGAAGCTGACAGAGCACAAGCAAAGGAAGAGACTGCAAACAAAAAGGAAGTATTGCGTGAATTGATGGCAAAAGCCCCGAAGACTCGTGATATCACCTGGTACATAGAGCCAAGTGAATTTAAATGCGAGGACAAGGTCAGGTTATGCTATAACAAAAGTTCAGGTCCTCTTTCCCATGCTAAGGACTTGTGGATTCATGGAGGATATAACAATTGGAAGGATGGTTTGTCTATTGTCAAAAAGCTTGCTAGATCTGAGAGAATTGATGGTGATTGGTGGTATGCAGAGGGTAAGTGGGGATGTTATTATACGTACTTGCACGTCTTTTAGTTGGTGCTTGCACAAGTTTACACAATTATACTTTTGTCGGTCTCCTTTGCTTTCATCCTAATATTAGCCTACACTCTTCTGAGGAATGTACGTTTCTGCAGTTGTCATTCCTGATCGGGCACTTGTCTTGGATTGGGTTTTTGCTGATGGTCCACCCAAGCATGCCATTGCTTACGATAACAATCATCGCCAAGACTTCCATGCCGTTGTCCCCAAGCACATTCCGGAGGAATTATATTGGGTTGAGGAAGAACATCAGATCTTTAAGAAGCTTCAGGAGGAGAGAAGGCTTAGAGAAGTGGCTATGCGTGCTAAGGTTGGTTGTCATGTCCCACTCAAATTTAAAACTGGTGAAGTGGATTGGATGGTCAAGTTTAGAAATACTGTTGTGGTCTTGTTATTCCAAAAGAGAACAAAGACCTCCCGATTTTCTTTCTTGTTGATAGAGTTCTTCTGCGAGTTGCTATCTTATATTACTGAATTCCATTTATTACCTCTCATATATGTTTCCATCTATTGTTTTATGATCTCTCACTTACAGGCTGAAAAAACAGCACTCCTGAAAGCTCAAACAAAGGAAAGAACTATGAAATCATTTTTATTGTCTCAGAAGCACGTTGTATATACTGAGCCTCTTGATATCCAAGCTGGAAGCAGCATCACAGTTTACTATAATCCCGCCAATACAGTACTTAGTGGTAAACCTGAAATTTGGTTCAGATGTTCATTTAATCGCTGGACTCACCCCCTGGGTCCATTGCCACCTCAGAAAATGTTGCCTGCTGAAAATGGCACTCATGTCAAAGCAACTGGTTAGTTTTCGTGCACTTTGATGTCAGTTTACAAACACTACAGACTGTTCCATTATCATAACAACAACATGTATAACATACCAGTGGAATCCAATTCCAAGTGAGGTCTAGGGAGGGTAGAATGTACGCAGACCTTACCACTATCTCATAGCTTCAACGAGAAATAATTTCATTCATGCTTAGTAATATCTTTAATATTAAAAAGAAATAGAATCTGAGTTGCACTTTCTTGCTCATATATTTCTCTATTTTACTAGACAAATGAATGTTTTCTCTTTAATTGATAGCTAGAATGCAAATTATGAGCTGAGATGAACATCTTGACATGGAATCTGAAACCTTAGGATTCTAAGTAGTGAAAGTAATTTTAGTCTCTAATGCATTGATGTGGAATAAGTTTGAACAACTGATGTATGTAAACACTTATTTAGATATCAATATCAATTTTTGCTGAATAAAAACTAGCTTTATCTGAAGAACATCTTCACTTTCTCCCCCAATTGTAATTTTTTGGAGTATTTGAAAGAGAGAAACTGCAGATGCTTTGATGGAATATCAACTCCCATAAGCACCATTAAGACTAGGTGTTGAGTTAGTCTTTATAATTGGCACTTTCTCTCCCCTGTAAACATATGGATAATTTTTTGGGTTTTGTTAGCTCCCTAACTCTAGCACATTAGGATTTAAGGGGGTTTATCTTTTGGCTGCTTTACAGGTTTTTGCATGGTTAGCTTCATGTTACTTTCATGTTTGAAGCAACTCTATCTTTAGTTGTACATTGCATCTACTTGATGCCTTTTCTAATACAATTTAATTATTCATCCAAAAAAAAAAAAAAATAAACATCATCACTTTCTCTTTCCATCTGGCTACTGGTGTTTCAGTGAAGGTTCCACTGGATGCATATATGTTGGATTTTGTATTTTCTGAGAGAGAGGATGGTGGAGTTTTTGACAATAAGAGTGGAATGGACTACCACATACCTGTATTTGGAGGAGTCGCTAAAGAACCTCCAATGCATATTGTCCATATTGCTGTCGAAATGGCTCCTATTGCAAAGGTACACTTGAGTGGTTCCAACTTTTGTTTTACGCTAAATGTAATACCTTTGTACTTTAACTGATACTTCTTCACTGCAATTCAAGCTCTGAAGATGTTCTTTTTCCATCAAAGACTATTTGTGCTTAACCATAGTTTCTTGTAGCTACTCTCTCCTCCAAGTTAGATAAAAATGTCACTTGCTATGCATTTCTTGACTTGTAAATTTTCCGAGTTCGATGTTTTATTTGAATTCGTCTGGACAAGAGTATCAGATGGGTATATTCAATTGATTTTCTGGACAGCTTCTTATGAGAAAAAATGCAACAAGCCATCAAGTGATATCTTGGAACATTTCTTGGATCTCTATGTAGGTGAGACGGCCTAAGACAGAAGCTCTATGTTTTGATGATGTCTTACCAGAGGTTTAGTTGAACCATGAGATATCAATAGATTTTAGAATGTGGTGGTCAAAGCTGGGCAGTAGCAAGACTGCCCTATGTTGCTGAGGCTCTTCAAAATATTGCCAGGTGTGTTTTAGATCCTCCAAAAGGTATGCATTTTGGGAGGATTCAAGACCGGCGGCAATATTTTTGGAGAGTCCGAGCAACACAGAGACTGCCAATGTAGAATGTAATTGTTGAGCATGTACTGTGAACAAACGGGAGATACTATATTGTGGACAAGGAATTCAACTGACCTGTAATCTCTGGAGGAAAGATAAAATTATAACAAAAGGGGAATTGAGTTTGTGTGGGAATTTTTTCAGGAAAGCCATGCTGCATCCTCGATAGTTGCAAAAGAAGATTTTGCTTTGATGATACCTAGATACACTATGTAGTAGCAGATGTATGGCAGTTACAGAGCAAACAGTTAGTTAAATAAATGCAGTCCATTTTAAAATAATTGATACTCTTGTGCTTTTTATGGTTATTTAGCTTAGAATTGAACTTTCTCATTGAAAAATGGCTAATTAGCTTAGGTAAATGTTTATTGTTTAACATTTGGGGGAGAGAAAGGTGAGGCTATTGGGAACGGCAAAGTGAAAAAAAAGTGACAGTATTTTCCTATATTACTTTTCGACTTTAAATTAGAAAAAAGGGACAATTTTTCTAATAGGGATAGCGGATAGATTATTCGGTGACAGAAATTAGAAAAATCACTAGTTGGTTTAGTAGAGGTGGTGGTTTTACATTATAATGTAAAAGATTGGTATTTAGGAAAAGGGTCAAGGGGTTGGGGAAGGAATAGCCTGAGATATCGTTCGAGGTATACTTTGAACACATTGAACAAATATTGTTCATTTACATATTGAAAGGAATGATTCTATACCATGACATGGTGTGTGGTTGCAACGGTTAAGATATCTTTACTTTGTTTTTGCAGGTGGGAGGCCTTGGTGATGTTGTTACTAGTCTTTCCCGTGCTGTTCAAGATCTAAACCATAATGTGGATATCATCTTACCTAAGTATGACTGTTTGAAGATGCATAATGTAAGGATACTGCTTCATTTATGATTTACCAAGTCTGCTCATTATTCATCAATTAACTTCCACACATTGTGTCTGCAACCCAAGAAGGCTTCTCATTGGCAGTTTGGCACTTATAAATAGCTACCTTTTTGCATCAATATTTTGTTTCTAAGATGAAACATAGTACCCTGGGTCGTGCTGCCAATCACTTGTAAATGTGGGCCAGCTGTTATCCCCCATTCTCGAATATCTAATAAAGGGACAGTCTAAATGCTTCGTGATTTCAAGAAAATGTTCAAACACAATAATAACATACCCGGTGTAATCCTACAAGAGGGGTTTGGGGAGGATTGTGCGTATGCAAACTTTATCCTTACATTGCGATTGTTCAACCACGATTCCTATAAATCATTCAAGTTGTTCTTGTATCACGTACTATTAATATCTTTTTGATCCGTAAAATATACTTATATTATTTACCAGCAATAGTAGTATGCCATGAAACCTGTATTACATGTTGTGTAAAGAGCTCAAAAAGTCAGTAATGGTTTCTACATCATTGAACGAAGCCATCTTACATTGAAAGAGAAGTAAGGAGATGCATACGTCATCTAATATTATTGCATGTTACTATGCATTCTTATTAGGTGAAGGACTTTCGGTTTCACAAAAGCTACTTTTGGGGTGGAACTGAAATAAAAGTATGGTTTGGAAAGGTG
Organism: Solanum virginianum; assembly: GCA_000787875.1. Taxonomy (NCBI): domain Eukaryota; kingdom Viridiplantae; phylum Streptophyta; class Magnoliopsida; order Solanales; family Solanaceae; genus Solanum; species Solanum virginianum. The sequence goes on from DF363080.1 coordinate 15,902, forward strand.
GAAGGTCTCTCGGTCTACTTTCTGGAGCCTCAAAACGGGTATGCTTATTATGCGGAAAATGATGCATGATGTTTTTGTTTAATCAGAAAAAATAAATGAAATTTGTTGTTTAATGGTTGATAATCAATTTTCCTGCGGCTGTTCACTAATCACTAGCTGCTAATTGTAAAGTGGGAGGTAGAATGCACTCTAGAGGCAGTCCCAAGATGAACTGCTGATCAAGCTAACTTTATCTACTCTCTTTAGTTATCTCGCAAAACAAATAGAAGTGTTACACTCCTTTCTTCCTAAAGCTTTCTTTACTTGAATATGTGTTTCCTAAATGAAAATATCTTTTTTCCTGAACCAATTACCTAATTAATGTGTTGTTGAAATACAGCCGTGATCACTGGAGTTGGTAGTCTTACTGGAAATGAGAACAAGGGGTCATTCCAAAGGGTGTTTTTGGTTATGGTGATAGTCACGTCAAGGAAAATGTTTTCCATCCATGAACGTGTTTTCTAGTTTTGGTTGGTGAGTGGAAAATATTTTCAAAATAGATAACTATTAAAGACTAGTAATAACATAGGGAAAATGACTTCGACGTATCAAATACCAAAAAATAATTTCCTCATGGAAAATATTTTCCTGGAAGTCATTTTCCCTCATACCAAACACATCTTATGTCTTTCCTTTCATAAGAAGTGAGGACTTAAATTAAGCAATGAAGGAACAACAACAACATACCCAGTGAAATCCCACAAGTGGGGTCTGGGGAGGGTACATGTACGCAGACCTTACCACTACCTAAGTAGAGAGGCTGTTTCCTGGGAACCCTCATCTCAAAATCCATACGCAGAATGGACTAGAAAGTGCATGACAATACGAAAGTATAATACAGATAACACATAAATAGCAAATACTGACAATACGAAAGTATAATACAGTTACGTGCTAGAAAGAAAAACCCTCTGAGTACCTCCTAAAACTAACCTCTCGCACCTCCTAATAGGAGCATCGACACTCCTTCTCTGCACATGTCCAAACCATCGTAGTCTCGCTTCCCTCATTTTCTCAGCCACCGGGGCCACCTCTAGTTTTTCTCGAATGGTCTCATTCCCAACCTTGTCGCTCCTGCTATGACCACACATCCATCTCAACATCCTCATCTTTGCAACGTGCATCTTCTGGACATGTGCATTTTTGATAGGCCAACACTGTGCCCCATACAACAAAGATGGTCTAACCACCAATCGGTAAAACTTACCTTTGAGTTTAGGTGGTATCTTCTTATCACATAAAACTCCAGAAGCCAATCTCCATTTGGTCCGACCTCGACATGGACCAAAGCAGTAATGTCGAAGGCTTGCAAATCTTTTGGGATTAATGTGGATGACCTCGAACATGAAGTCCTTGATGACATATTGTGTATGAAGGAAAAGAGACAACTGCATCTACAAAAACAAGAGTCACTAGGCAGTGCCTAAAAGTGCTAGAACAAGAGAAGAACGAACAATTAAGTCTCTAGTGAAGCAGAGAACATATATTCTGCGTATTCAAGAAACCAAAATTGAAGAATGGTCAAATTCCTTGGTTAGAAAATTGTGAGATAACTGTCCAGTGATCTGAGCTAACTGACATGGTATGTGCTAGTAAATAGTTTTTTAGAATCAAACATAAAAATGTTCTCTATCTCTTTTGCTCAGACTTAGGAAATGAGCACTCCCCCTCTATACCACTCTAATTCTCTAACACGTTGTCTTTCCCAGTGAAAGGCTTACTTTGTTCAGGTGATAAGTCCTTTGAATTGATAGACACCAGTGAGGACTTTGATAGGTAGTTCGTCTTGATAGAACATAACAGTCAATTTACTGTTAGAATCAAGGCTGTGAAGAAAACTTACTCTGGGTGTGTAAAGCTCCTCAAAAAGCTTTCACGGGTATGGCAATTTCTACAAAAGTGGAGGAGAGAGATTTAATATTACGTTTACACAGTCTTCCAAAATTAAAATAGTTTTGACAGATACATCAGCCTTGAAACATGGCTTGGTAATGAGACGTCAGCAATTATTACTCCAGAAGCAGATTTCAACAGGGGATGGGATGTTATAGGTAAGATCTTATGATTCCTTGCAGAGTCCACTAGCATAAAATCAGAAATTTTGTGGATTTGCAAAATAAGTTCTATTTTGGTGCAACAAAAAATACTCAATGGCCTACATAACAATTAGTGGTTCCTAGACAAGGAGGAGCAGGTGAGAGCTTTCTCTCCAAATTGAGTGATTGGTCACTTCAACGACCCTTTCGACCTCACCTTAATCCTAACTATGAAGTGGTCCAAAAATGGTTTCTTTTTTTAGAAATTAAAAAAGTAAACCATTTTTGGACCACTTCATAGTTGGGATTAAGGTGAGGTCAAAAGGGTCCAAATATGGTTTCTTAACTGATGGAAAGTAAGTGTAGGTCTCAAAGTCATCCCTTTAGCTCATAACCTACTCTTCGAACTAGCCTCGAGGCTGGAAGCAGTGCGAGTCAAGGCTGGTGATTGGTTCTGGAATAGTAGGCATTGCGTAGGTAATGGTGATCGTCAGAAAACATTACACCATCAGCGAGCAAAGTTACTGGTCAGAGATGGATAAAGGCTTTCGGAATTCCATTACCAGGATGGACCTCAGACACTTCCCATCTAGTCAGAGATTAATGTGGCCACATAATAGACATTTTAAGGGACATGAGGTCCCAGGCAAACCTCTTGTGGTCTAGGGTTCGCATAAGCTTTTTGTTAGGTGCTCTGTCAATTATATTTGTACTGGAAGTGGGCAAATTGAAATACAAAATTTCAATCCTAGAGGACATTCTCACAAAACATCTCGTTGGTGGTGGTAGCTTTCATGAAAGAGAAGAATAATGCGGCCTCGTCAAGCTAACCCAAAGAACCCACCAGTCCAATCCACCAATTTTATAGTTGTCCAAAATCACACCCCTTTAATTCCAAAAACCCCCATTTGCAGAAGCAGGCTCAGGTGTTTGAAGACCCAAAATTTTAAGACATTGAAATTGGGCTTTATTGCTAACAACATATATTACTCGCTTAAAAAGTAATTGTTTCCGGAAGCTAATTTGTGCATCAGTGGCAAGTCACTAGACCTAGTGCCAATCCCATGTTTAAAAAACCAAATTGTAGTATTATTTTGAACAAATTCGATCCCCTATCAGTTAAGATACAAGCAACCCTCCTAGAGACCTCCAGCTAAGTCATCCTGCAGTCAGTTATGACCTATCTCCCAATGCCGATGATGAAGCAGATCCAACAACCAGCATCCTGAGTTTCTTTCGTCCATCATTATCTTCACTAACCAACAATTGTAAGCTCCTCCGATGATGACATCTCTTCCATATCTGATACCCTGTTTGTTCCTTTGGTATTGTATGGGTGCTATCAAATCACAAGTAATTCAAAGTTCAGCGCTGATCGAGACCTCGACATGGACCAAAGCAGTAATGTCGAAGGCTTGCAAATCTTTTGGGATTAATGTGGATGACCTCGAACATGAAGTCCTTGATGACATATTGTGTATGAAGGAAAAGAGACAACTGCATCTACAAAAACAAGAGTCACTAGGCAGTGCCTAAAAGTGCTAGAACAAGAGAAGAACGAACAATTAAGTCTCTAGTGAAGCAGAGAACATATATTCTGCGTATTCAAGAAACCAAAATTGAAGAATGGTCAAATTCCTTGGTTAGAAAATTGTGAGATAACTGTCCAGTAGGATGGGCTGTTTGGGGGTTCAACTGGGATTCTACACTACATCTGTTATATTGGAAAACACACATGAGGAATTCAGATGGTATTGTTTTGGGGTTTATTGCCCTCAGACTAATCCAGGAAGAGAAGAATTTTGGCATGAGCTTGCAACAATTAAGGGCATCTAGAATGAAAAATGGATGTTAGGGGGTAACTTCAACCTATGTAGATATGAAAGTGAAAGGTACAACTGCATCAAAGGGTCCTGGGAAATGAAATCATTTAGGATACTATCTAGGATCTGGACATCATTGTTCTCCCCCTCCAACTGGCTTACTACTCATCGCAACCTTTCAGGAATAATAGATTCTTAATCTTTCTTCCATGGAATGACAATTTCAGGGCTGTAAGGCAAATTGCCCTTCCAAACTGGTCTCTGAGACTGACCATAAACCTCTCTTTAGAATGTGGTGATTGGGAAGCCAATCCATCTTACTTCAAATTTGAAAACATGTGACTTTAGGTTGGATTTATTTATAAGGTTAATATGTGATAGTCGGCTATCCAGACCTTTTTTTGGATGACAAGGGGAACTTGCAGCCGCTACCCTTTAGGTGCGCACAGGGTACAACCCTTCTCCTATGCAATAACTCGCGAACCACATAGGAGAGGTAACCGGCACTAGGCAAGTCCGGTGTGACAAGCTCGACCCAAAAGACTAACCCCTTGCTTTTGTTGTGAAGGGATTTTGAACTTGAGACCTCCAACATGGAAGTCTCAAGCCAAACCACTAGGCCACCCCAAAGGGTTATCCAGACTTCATTCTGATGCAAAAAATCAGAAGCTGAAAAGGTTGGAATAAAGAAAAATAAGGCCCTATAAGTTATCAGTAGTTAGATTTCATATCTAGAAACACCACCTTGGGTCTCATACAGTAACGAATGCAACAGCAGCAACAACATACCAGCGAAATCCCACAAGTGGGGGTCTGCAGAGGGTAAAGTATACTCAGTCCTTACAACTACCTCATGGAGATAGAGAGGCTGTTTCCGAAAGATCCTTAGCTCAAATACAGTAACGAGTGGAGAATCAATAATATATTTATTGACTGACAACTGAATATTGGCCCTGCTTCCATCAATTTAATTTCTTATAGATCGATTTATGATATTTGCAATTCTACCTTTTGGATCCTTTTAATTGTTACAATATAATGGTCTGTAGTCCAGCAAAACATGAAGTCACATCCTCAACTATGTCTGCCTGGTTTTTATTTGATGGTCAAGCATAAGTGGATTAGGCATTTTGATGGATTCATAAGTTTAGTGCATTATTGTTCTTATAGGTTATTTTGGAAGGGGTGTGTATATGGTTGTAACAATGATGGTGAACGATTTGGTTTCTTCTGTCACGCGGCTTTGGAGTTTCTTGTGCAAGGTGGATTCAGTCCGGTATGTTCCAGATTATATAAGTATGCTCACTCTAAGGTCTCCTATTTTCTTGATTCCTATTTCTCTAAATTTTTATCCTAAAATTTCTTTGCATAGTAGCTATAAATATTTTCTGAAGGAGGCAAGTCGATTGCAGATTTTTTATGGAATAGCGTCAGATTAGAATTTTTATGGCAATCAATGAGTTGCTAATTACCAAGGAGTATAACCAGGTCGTTTTAATTTCTCACCAAAGTTGTTGGATTATTTGGGTCTGCCACATATTTCCTTGGTTCCAATTTACGTCCTAAGTTCACCTTGGAGGATTCAAATTGTGAAATTCAACTATTAAATTATTCATGATGTCCTTAGTCTTTTACAACCAAAAACTTGATTATTTGATACTATTTTTATCATAGTTAAATAAGACCAACTATTAGTTTCCAAGTTTAAGTTTTAAGGTGAAATATCATTCTCAAGACACAATCTTAGACATTTTGACCTCTAAATTCACATTCAAATTTAAACATTTAAAGTGGAACGGACTGTGTGCTACTTTTCTCTCTCTGTAATTTTCTTCCTACATATTACTGCTTGCAACCTTGCATGGGTGCTTTTGGGCACTTCAGTAAGGATCTCGATTTATTGTGAAGTTATGCAGTGTTGAAATGAAATTTAATTTACACGTCTTCTTACCGTTTATTGTTCGGCAGGATATCATTCATTGCCATGATTGGTCTAGTGCTCCAGTTGCTTGGCTCTTTAAGGAACAATATAGGCACTATGGTCTAAGCAAGTCTCGTATAGTCTTCACGATACATAATCTTGAATTTGGGGCACATCTCATTGGGAAAGCAATGAGTTACGCAGACAAAGCTACAACAGTAAGTGCCTCTATTGCTTGTATCTTACAAATAGCTGTTTGTGCTTTATGCTGTTGTCTGTTGAAAAATGGGTCTATGTATAAGCCAAAAGCCTATTTGTAATTTGCTGGACATAAGTTCATGAAGACAACGGTCATCATTTTGTCCAGCTTCATATTTGTCTTAAGTCTGTTTCACCTTCTCATTTTCGGAAGAAGATTGTAAAATGCACCCTTGGAAAAAGGCTTTATTTTGCTGCTTTCAGTAACTAGTATAACAAGCAAACACTTCCTTATGGGCACCAAGTATGGACACTGTTGGAGATAAAAGTAAGAATAGACAATAAATCTAAAGGAAAAGCTACACAAATACACGTTCTTGAAGTATAGACGGAGAAAGCGTTATGGGCACCAAGTATATTTCCTTTTTGGCCTTTTTTGTTGGTTGTAGTGAGACTGTAAAGTGCTGTCTGTGAAAGTTAATACTCTATCCTAATAGGATCTACATGCAGGTTTCACCAACTTACTCACAGGAGGTGTCTGGAAACCCTGTAATTGCACCTTACCTTTACAAGTTCCATGGTATAGTGAATGGGATTGACCCAGATATTTGGGACCCATTAAACAATAAGTTCATTCCGGTAAGTTGTCTCTTCTTTTCTCAATTATTATATTACCTATAAGTGCACGCATTGAAAAAAGTTCATGCTATTTTGTGAATTTCATGTGCTTAATTCCTTTTGTGATAAATTTGTTCTGAACAACTTGCTAGATTGTCTACTATAGTTTGGTGGGTTCAAAAGGTTTTTGGCCTTCAATTGCTCAATGTTTGATTAAACTGAGGAGTGCAATTTAGTTAAATATAAGTCTATAAATTCTCTTCTCCCTGCTATCTTTCTGCATATACACTGTTCAACAGCAGTTCTTGCAAGTGACCTCCACCCTAAAGATGTAATCATAACTGATTGTTGGCCAATTGAGGAATGCAACTATATGTTGTCTCAAAACAAAAAAGCTTCGTGGTACAGGTTCCCTTACTCTTCTGCTTGCAAGAAAGGATGTACACCTCCCAATACTCTACAAAGAACATAGGATATGTGGAGAATTTTGATCATGACCAAACAACATACCTAGTGTAATTCCACAGGTGGGTACGCAGACCTTATTCCTACCATGTGGAGGTAGAATGGTTGTTTTGGATAGATCCGTTACTCAAGGATAGCATTTCTAAGTATGGTAATAAAGGAGGAACAGAAACAACATAATAATAATATGATAATTGAAGCATAAGAAACATCAGATAATAAGAAACTACGAGAATAGTACTAATATTGCTTGCCTTTGCGGATTTTTCAATTTTCGTGAATTATACATACCTGGTGAATTCTCCTTGACGGAACTCCATTTTACTGAATTTTTATCCAAATTATATTTACTACATATCACACATATGTTTATATATTTACACTCCATCTACTATTTTGTTTTATTTTAGTTTAGTTTAATTCATTTTTTTAAAATCTTAATTTCGTGTACGCAAATAAAGTAATAAGTTTCTATACTCAATATTTGTCTACTAGTAATGGTTAGTTTATACAAGCCTATTTACTCTATATGGTTTTAAACATATATCATATTTTAGTAATGCAAAATTTTCATACTTCTATATTTATAATTTTCATACTTCTATATTTATTTATGTATTGTACAATAAAAATATTATTATTAGAATTATAAAGTATATGTGTATGTTATCGTACCAAGGCATATATTTTATCACCTAAGTTTTTCCCAATACTTCACATATTATATGTCATATTACTTGCATATCTATTGCCTCCTCTTTACAAATGTCATTTGTTTTATTTATTCGCCTTACAAATGGATTATAAATTTCTACACTTTAACATACATGTTATTTTGTCATACATATAAATCTATTTAATGCCGTTTTGACCATACACATAAATAAAAATCTCCCATATATTTTTGACAACATATATAGACATATTTTACTTTATAATTGATACATACAAGATTGCAAATTTTACATAATATCTAAACATGCTTTATAGTTTTCCATATTATTTTATTTTATTTATTTGTTTATGTATTTATTTCAAAATCTCATTCTTATTTAATTTTACTCAAATTACGTGTATTGTTATATATCTACACACGCCATTATCTTATTTCTTTTTGCATCTTGATATTGTAAATAAAGTAATAAGATTTCATAACCAATATTTCTGTGAATTGCTTATGACAAATTTTTGTAGGTTCATTCATTCTATAGAATTTTAAATATACGTCTATATTTTTATAATATATAAATTCTCACACCTTTCAAGTTTATTTATTTATTATTATTGCATAAAAAATAATGTATTATTATTAAAGCTCTCTACGAATATTATGGACACTACGTATGACATACCTTGTATTTTGCTTCTTTTTCTACTCAATTTAATCAAGATTTTTCTTATCACCAATTGTAAGAAAATAAATAATTTATCACAAACTAAGTTTAAGGACTATCATTTAGGCTCTGAGGGATGCCTAACACCTTCCTCTCAAGTAACCAAAGCCCTTACCAAGAATTTTATTGGTTTCGCAAATCAAAACAGATTTCACATTTATTTTTTTAAAAAGTGTTTTCTAATATTTTCTTAAAATTAGGTGGCGACTCTAAACAATTTTGCTAAAGCCAGAGAGCACGACCACTTTATGTTGCGAACTATTTCAACCGGTTCGAAAATGGGGCACGACAGAGTGACGACTAACTCAAGTTTTAACCTTAATAGACCAAGCGTAGGAATAATATTTGTGATTATCTGTTCGTTTATTATTTGTTTTATACATAATATATTGCTTTGATTGAAAAATGACAAGTCAAATCCAACCTTACGTTCCTTATTTGTTTAAAAACACTATTTGTTATTGTTTTCCATTTGCACTTTCTATCGAGTTCTTTTGGATTCCTTAGTTTTAGAGTTGGTGCAATAAGTTTAATGTGTCTTCTCGCAAATCTTCAATCCACTCTTGAGCGTTTATGAAAAACTCTTTACTTTAGAAAATAGGTCATGTTGCATACACCTTAGGCCAGACGGTCCAAGGCATCGTCATCGCAATTAGGAAGCCACCCTTTGTCAAAGGTTATACACCTCATGGCATATTTTTGTAAAAGTCAATGTGAATGATTCAAACCATAACACATGATGGATTTGGAATAAACATACCCTTAATCTTTTTTTTAGATGAACATCAATCAAAATCTTCCAAATATTCAGATGGTCATTTCCGCCCCCATACATCCTATAAAATTGGTGGTGGAATATTAGTGGGGCACATGGAGCTGAAGTTAGAAGACATTTAGGTGCGTTGCTGTCACTCATGGGAATTTGGGCCAACAAAATGGTCATTACCTTGCTGATGGAGTTTTGGGAGCCGAGTAAAGTGACTTTTAAATTCTTGAGTTTTGAATTCACTCCCACATTGGAAGACTAGTAATTTTACAGCGGTACCCATCAGAGGAAGAACACCGGTATGTCCATCGACCATAAAAACAAGAGATTTCCTAAGGCTTTTGGGGTTGCATGTGTTTCCCATGGAAAAGAATGTTTTGATGGAGTCTCAACTCCAAACATTTCCTGAAGCTAGATGGTCACTTAACTTGTTCAGTTGGAAAAACTTAACTACTGTAAATAGCAGTGAACAATTTTTTATTTGTTAGTACCGTACTCCTAGCATAGTCTTTCTCATGTATTAGAGCTAACACACTAGTTTTGCATCTTTTTGATGCCTTTTTAATGAAGCTTTTCACTTCATAGGAAAAATAGTGTTAAGAAATGAACCTTGGACCTAACCCAATTTCTAAAGCTAGCTCATGAGATCAGGATTCTCTAAGATCATAAAAGGAGACATAATCCCATCCCACAGCTATATAGGACTGTTAATACTCACATGCCCAGGAGATGTCTCTGTAGAGTGGACAATAGAACATGGGTACCAGACATGAGGTAAACCAAGAATTGGAATAAGTTTGGCTCTGATATTATGATAAAAATAAAATTGGGCCTAACTCAACCCCATAAGTCAACTAATAAGGTGAGGATTGCCCAAAATCATATAATGAGGCAAATATTCCATCCCATATCGATGTGGACCCTAACAAACAGTTTGTATTAACACATAATACAACTCCAGTAGTCTTATCTCTTAAAGTTATGGTGTTTATCTACCTTTCTTGGTTTATAATTTATTCCATTCCCAAATATGCGAGAGCGTTTGTCTTTGACTGGTAATAGAATTTATTGAAAGAAACAAAGACTTTGAAACTTGTGTAAAAACATCTGATGCACATTTATGTGGCTATAAATCATCTCATTAAGGGTAAAATGAAAATTTTAAAGTTTAATTGTCTCTAAATGTTAAAAGTTTCATTCTTTTGGGGATATTAAAAAGGGAAGTGTCACATATATGGAGTATTATATTTGCTTATTGAAAGGTTCATTCTTTTTGTGGCTTTAAGTTCTTGGACCTTAAATCATGTGTCATCTTTATTTATCTGATGGTTGTGGCACTGTTGGAACTGCAATTACAGATTTCGTACACCTTGGAAAATGTTGTTGAAGGCAAAACAGCAGCCAAGGAAGCTTTGCAGCAAAAACTTGGACTGAAACGGGCTGACCTTCCATTGGTAGGAATTATCACCCGCTTAACCCACCAGAAAGGAATCCACCTTATTAAACATGCTATTTGGCGCACCTTGGAACGGAACGGACAGGTATTTTTTCTTAAAAGTGTTCTTAAGTTCTTCAGATCTCTCCCACCTCCCCCCTTCTTTTGCTTGGGGTATGGTGGACTATGGGGAATGTACTTAAGCTTTTGGCTTGTCGAAAATTTGTTATATGCTTTACACCTTGTATTCTTAATGGAATTCATTTTAGAAAGTCTGTTTTAGAGAATGGCATGTTCTTTCATTGACAAAAAGTTCTGACAGGTAGTCTTGCTTGGTTCTGCTCCTGATCCTAGGATACAAAACGATTTTGTTAATTTGGCAAATGAATTGCACTCCACATATAATGACCGCGCACGACTCTGTCTAACATATGACGAGCCACTCTCTCACCTGGTATTGTTTCTCCTTTCCTTGCTTGCTGCATATTTTTGTCTTCAAGCCCTATGGTGCCTTTTTATTATATCATTATTTTTGATACAATTGCAGATATATGCTGGTGCTGATTTCATTCTAGTTCCTTCAATATTTGAGCCATGTGGACTAACACAACTTACTGCAATGAGATATGGTTCAATTCCAATCGTACGTAAAACTGGAGGTACCTTTTTCTTATGACCTTAAGTTTTAAATATTTGAATATTCTTCCCACGTGCTGCTTACTTAGTACCTATCTGCTACTTGCACTGCATGTTCAGATATGAAGGTTTAGCAACTCAATTTTTCTAATTAAGCTTCACTGTCTATATATCAATCTATCTATCTCTGTCTCTCAATCTCGAAATGAATTGAAAATTATTACTCTCTCTATCCCAATTTAAGTGATTTATTTTAACTAAGCACAAAAGAGGATTATGAGATGGATGTGTGGGCATACTAGGAGTGACAGGATTAGGAATTAGGTTATTTGGGAGAAGGTGAGAGTGGCCTCCGTGGCGGACAAGATGAGAAAAGCAAGACTCAGATGATTGGGGCACGTGAAGAGAAGCTGTGTTGATGCCCCAGCGAGGAGGTGTGAGAGGTTGGTTATAGGAAGTACGCACGAGGTAGAGGAAGGCCAAAAGTATTGGAGAGAGGTGATTAGATAAGACATCACGCAACTTCATATTATCGAGGACTCTAGGTAAGAAAAAGTAGAGGTCGCTCATAAGGGTAGAAGATTAGCAGGGGTAGAGTGTTATCTTGCCTTGCGAGGCTTGTTAGTGTCTATCATAGTACCCGTCATGTTCTTGTTGTTCCTTAAATATGTTGTTTATTGTGTTTCAATTATCACACTATTTTGTTGATATTATTGTTTCTTTCTTGTAGACCTTACAATGCTTTTCGTATTAATTGTTATCCCTTATTCATTGTTTGATGCACTTGAACCGAGGGTCTTAGGGCTCTCTATCTCGCGAGGCAGTGGTAAGGTCTGCATATGCTCTACCCTCCCCCAACCCCACTTAGTGGGATTCTACTGATTATGTTGTTGTTGTAATGAATGAAAAACTGTTTTCCCCTAACAATTTAGGCTTTAGATGTGGAGATCACACACTACAGCAGTTTCAATCGCTTGTAGCATTGCAACTGCAGATGTTCATATGTGGTTTGAAAGCCACCAACAAACCAACTACTACTGCATCCAATCAGAATGTTTCTACTGTAATTTCCTCTTTTAGTAGCAAATTCACTTGATGTATATTGGACTCGCAAGAGATTATTGCATTCTCTTGAATCAAGTGCGAGAACAAATATTTGTCTACGCATGCTAGAATTTTCTTATGGTGCCGTTGGCTTAATTATTATTTTTAGTCAGAACCCAATAATTTGCTTCTAAATGAGTGTTTTAACCTCTGCATTCTGTATATTAGGACTTTATGATACCGTATTTGATGTTGACCATGACAAAGAGAGAGCACAACAGAGTGGTCTTGAACCAAATGGATTCAGCTTTGATGGAGCAGATGCTGCCGGAGTTGATTATGCTCTGAATAGGCAAGTTTTTTTTTTTTTTTTTTTTTTCAATTAAGGGGTTTTTGTTTTTTCATTTTTCAAGTTTTTTTTTTTTTCTTTTTTCAATTAAGGTGTTTTAGTCTTTTCATTTTTAGAGGGAACAGAAGTAAGTGTGATGGCATATACAAATAAGAGAAATCTAAATCTAAATCTGAAGAATGTTGCAACAGTTATAACTGAACTCTTAAAATCCTGCCCTATTTACCCCTATTTCTTTTTCAACAACACAAACATGCAAGTTGTTGAGGATCTTTTTCCTCCTAACTTTTACGATTTCTTCCTTAAAAGACGTGAGGACAGCCTTTAGCAGAATTCTACAAACTTGCTGACATATTGAATATTTTATCAATTCAATTTTCTAAAATTCTAATTTGAGGAAAGGAGGGATTACCGGGGCTGCTCAAACAGGGAAAGGGAGAGCAAATTGGGTAATCTGCCTTCGGTTTCAGAGTTTCCATTTTCCTATGCTTATTTACAAGAGAATGAGGACCAAAAAAAAAAAACCATTCTTATTTTGTTTTGTTCTGTAAAATATCAATTGTTTTCGGTTGAAGTTCGAGGAGGAATATGCTATAGTAATTCTCCCCTTTCTTAGTGTTAGAGAATACCCTTGCTATCTCCTCGTTTGTTGATATTAATGGACTCACTTACGGTTCTGCATTTCAGAGCTCTCTCTGCTTGGTATGATGGTCGGGATTGGTTCAACTCTTTATGCAAGCAGGTCATGGAACAAGATTGGTCTTGGAACCGACCTGCTGCTACTTGCACTGCATGTTCAGATATGAAGCTTTAGCAACTCAATTTTTCTAATTAAGCTTCACTGTCTAGATATCAATCTATAGACTAGTTAGTTTTTGAGATACTAGCCGAAATTCACGAGATCTGCAATCTGTACAGGTTAGGTGTCTGCGTCTGGACAACTTTTTATTTCCTTTATCATAGTATAAATCAAGTCTACCCTGAGAATAATAGCTGACAGTCCACGGTTAATTTATTTTTTGGTGCAACATATGAAATAGTTTAGCCTCAAATAATGTAGTCTCTTGATGTTTTATCTGTTTTGGAGAGGAATGAGATCAAAGGATGCAAAGTACTCAGATTAGCTCCTCACGGTTCAAATTCGGATACTATTCATAAAGTTTCATGCTCAGGTTTTCGGAGGGTCAGCTTTTCCCCTTCCTTGCTGTATTTTACTAGTTTTGCTTTCTTTAAAATATCTACTATATCGATGTGTGTTTGTCACGCGGTGTATCCTGATTTTCTTGACAACTTTGCGACTGTGCCAGTGAAAAGAACTACACCAGGTATTTCACAAAGCTTAAATATCAAAGAGACAATCATCATTTGATGACACGTTGATTGCAAGTTGAGCCTAATTTTTCCCCATTTTCATTGCATCGTTGAATTGATTTAGATGGCAATACATCTAAAGTATTCAGCAATGCATATTATGACCATACTTATTTGCTGCACTTGGAGTCAAATGTCAATTATCTTGTTGCTGTTTAAGTGTTGAAAACCAGAGAGCTAATTGACCTCCTTTTCAAATTAGATCAATATGAAATATTTTAAAAGTTGCTCAAGTCAATGTTGCTCTTGGTGGCCTTCCAAGTGGTGAATGAATGCGACAGGATTTGAATTGGGTTAACATATTTGATAGGGACAATGAGCATTAGCTTTAGTCCTCACTTATCTTCTTTAAGCTGAAAAGGATTAAAAATGTTTATGTACATTTTTTGTTCTCAAAATTAAGTGCATATTTGAAAAAAATGAAAGTGTGTAGATTTTGTCTACTCTAGCTTCTTACTAGGATTCCACCGGCTAACACTTGGCTATACATTATTAGTGACCACATAATTGTAATCCTCACATTGTTTCGATTTGATTAGATTGTGTTGTTCTCCGTTATTACATAATTAAGTTGAATGATAAACCTACAAGAAATTGTAAGGTACGTGGTAGATACTATGAAAAGATAAGATAAATGATAAAGCAGAATTATTAAATAAATAAATAAATAATCGGTTGTTTATGGGTTTGTTTGTCGTTACTTAATGATGAAATTAAAATTTAAGTAACAATCAAAACAAATATTGTATTTACATTAACAATGTAATCCATCCAAACACAGGGTTAATGTTTACCGTATAAAAAAATTATGTCTTTAATTGACATGATAATCCTTTTATATTTCTTACATGTTGTTATGATAGAATCACCATTACGAGGGGTGTAAAAAAGTTTTACTAGGATATGGTTCTTCTTGAAGTTATTCTACGTGAACCACTAGGTAGGTTTATATAAAATTGCATGATTATATATTTGCTTTAATCTTAATGGTCGGTAAATATAAAATCATTAAGTTTCGAAATCTGCCTATCAGGATAATATAATCTATAATTTTACTTATCTTAGTATTGACATTCCAATAAGAAGCTCTTCTTTCATTGTCACAAAAATAATTTATGTTTATTTTCTTCGACAAGTGATCAGTCAACTTAATTATTAAAAATAACAGGTTTACTATCTTCGGTACATAATATTTGTATTTTAAGATTATTGCATATAAAAGAAATTTTGAGTCTTAATTAATCACAAGAGTGTAATTATTTTCTAAAATGATCCTTTGTTAATTAACTCTCTACTTATTGGAAAAGAAAAAAAAGTAATACTATTAAATGATTTCTCAATTTTGTGAAAGGTCAAATATTCTTAAACAATTATAGTTTGTTAAATACTCCTCTCGTTTATTTTTATTTATCTATTATATTATTTTGAAATGTTTTGTAAATTGTATATCCATTTTCCTTTTTTTCTAGAACAACACTTTATACGTATTCATTTACTCCTTTGATTTTAACTTATTTATCTTAACTAACATGTAGTTTCTTGGCTTTTTTTGTTTTTAGAAGATATGGATCTGTCCTCAAAGTGCTAACGTTATCCAAAGTAGACCCTAAAAAGTACTGTGATCCACACTTCATTTTTTCATTGGAAGCAAAATATTTAATCCAAAAGTATATAATATGGTGTACTATGTCATGTGATCCAAATTATACTAACTAATCTTTACTTAATACACCCTATGATGTGAAACATTTCAGAAAAGGCCCGTATCAATAATTCAGATTTTAATTGATCAAATGATATGAAAGGGATTAAGATAATTCTGAGAGTCATTTTTTTATAAATTTTAATTGTGAATTTAAATATAAAATGCTTGAAATTTTAAAATAAAATTTACATATTTAAAAAATTACATAAGTATCATAAACTACAAATCTAATATTTAGAAAAATAAAAGAATTATTCTAAAAGAAATTATTTGACTTTTGAAATTTAAAAAGTACCACATAAGTTACAATGGAGGAAGTGACATTGGATAACACCAATATTCGGCCTATGGAAAGGTCTATGAGGGGACTGGAGTGGATTGGATCAAAGTAATGATCAAAAATGACGCTTGCATAATGAACTTAGTTAAGAAATAAAGTTACATTTGATAAGTGCTTGATCCTAATCAAAATCAAGTTCATGGGTTCGATTTCCAAGAGCAACATGAGGCAGATGCTGGGAGGAGAATCGTTGAGTAGCACCAACATCCTTGTCAGAAAAAAGATACTTTGGAATAGATAGGAAACCTGAGGACTTACAATAACAACAACAACATATCCAGTGAAATTCCACAAGTGGGATCTGAGGAGGGTAAAATGTACGCAGACCTTACCATTACCTAAGTAGAGAGGTTGTTTCTTGGGAACCCTCATCTCAAAACTCGTACGCAAAAAGGACTAGATATGACCAAAAGTAAAAGAAAGCACATGACAATACGAAAATATGATACAATTAACACATAAACAACAAAATAATGACAATACATGCTAGAAAAAAAAATATATTACTCAACCCTATTAGGCCCCCTGACTAGGTAACCATCTAACCCTACTAACCAATTATCTTATTATTCTAATTCGCGACCTCCACTTCTTCCTATCTAGAAAACCTGAGGACTTGTGTTCTAAAAAATTTTAAAAAAAAATTAAATCTTATGTCACACGTCTTTTTGTGTGTGTGTGAGAGAGACTGAATAGTACATTGTGATGTCTCTATCCATAACATCAAGTCCCCAACATACATACATATATATGAATTTTTATGATAATTTATTGTTAATCTTATAATAATATATCAAGTGAACAAAAGCACATAAAAGAACGTAACCACATATAAAAACAATATGCCAATTAGGTTTACAGTAAACCCTTACTATAGATTGCTTATATTACTATGTAAATAGAATGAAAATAATTACTGCATTTTTATAGTTAAATTTTTGAATCTCTTGCATGAAAAGAAAGCTTCTGGACTGATGATTAAAGTAACTAAAAGAAATTACTTAAGTCTGTTTAAATCTCAATAATTAGTTGGTAAATTGTTGGTTCTTGTATTAATGTCTCATCCCATAATAACTCTGGTTAGTTGGTGGTACACTGTCACAGTTTGAATAATAATCCCAGATCTGAGGACACTCACTTTGCTTTTTTACTTTAGCTGTTTGGGACAGTCAATTCAGCAACAATCCCAAGAACCACAGAGCATTGAAGTTTGAGATAGGATAGGGATGGGAATTGGTATTGGCATCTCCATTAGAACAAATTTGATTTCAACATTATTTTTAGTGTAAACCAACTCTAATATACTCTATCAAATAATATATTCCTTTTCTTTAGTTTTATTTGTTATTATTTTATTTATCGAGATTAAATTATATAATTTTTTTAAAAAATCTTAAATTTAGCTACTTTTATTTCATTTTTGAAGTTTAGTCAAATAAACTTCGAAAAACGAAAAAGTGACTGATAAAAGTGAACAAAGGGAGTATCAGAAAGAAATCTTTTTTCCTCTCTTTGTTATTATATCTCTCTTTGTTCATTTTTACTTGTCTGTTATACTACTTTGGGAAGTCTATGAAATCAAGAGATAATTTTGCATGTTGTTTCAAATTTACCTCTATCATTAGTTATAATCATTTCCTTATTACATTTTTCAAGATATTGTGTTTACTATATTAAAAAATTGATTTGATAAAATTACCTCTATCATTTACTACTTCTTAATTCCCGTGTCAAGTCAATACGAAACAAATATAGATGGACGGAGGGAGTATCATTTCTTATTCATTTATATTTTCTTATTTCATAAACAAAATTATTGTTAAATCAATAGGGGACAAGTAATAAGTAATCTTTTAAGTGTAAAATGTATTTCTGAGACTGATACGATTTATGTTTAAAATGTTACTGCTAGTAGCATCTATTCATTTAACACTATCACCTTCATCAAATTTTTTCCCTTAAATTTTTTAAATAAAATATTACCTAAAACGTTACTGAGAAAATGTGCTAATAGTAGTTTTGTAAAATTTTAAGAAAATATATTATTTTGGTGAATTAGTATAAATAATAACTTAATTTGGTCAAAAATATATTTAAATAAAGTGGAGTTAAGTATGAAGAATCTTTCACTTTTAGGTGTCTATCAGTATCTGCCTTGAATTGAAGAATCAGCAACTTTGAATGATATTACATTTTTCTATTATTCGCTTTGAGCAGAGAACAACTATCTGCAATATAAGATGCTAGTAATTTTCATATTGACAAAATAACCTGAACTTCAGTCCATGTTTTTATTGATAACTGAATCCATTCATCTTTTCAATTGATAATTATTTCATTTTTCATAAAAAATATGAGTAAGTACTACAAAAGAAGTTTCAAGATCCAGACAAAGCAAGTCACGAACTACTAATTGAATAACTTTAATGCTATATCAATATAAGTTGAGTGATCATACGAGAAATCTGCTCGAAATCTCAATGTGCTGTGAGGCTACTAAATGCTTTACTCCACTTTGTAGGCTCCTAATAAAGTTGTTTTCACTCACTTACTGGACCTTTTGATCTGGTTTAATGCAAAGCTTAGTTGGCTTCTGCTCCCCTATTGGATAAGACTACAGAAATCAGTGAAAAGTTAACTCCTCCAATGGTTACTCTACACTTTACCCAATCAAAATTAATCAGTTTTTCAAGAACTCAGCAGTATTGATTGATGCTTATGTACTATTTTATCCACCACATACATATATTTTCATAAATGGAATTGGTACTAGTATTTCTTTTGACACTTGGATGGGTAACTCTCATTCAAAAATTCTGTCTTTTTGTAAATCTTTCTGTGGGCTTTTTGGACTTTCAGTTTCAAAACATCTCACGAAAATCATCATTTTCATTTTTGTAGTACTAGTTTTTTGTTTTTTGTTTCCAGTATTGAGGGTGATGAAAGTTACAAAACTCATTTAAATCTATGCAAAAATTTCTGTGGTTCTGCTTGTCTTTTTCCTTCTGATACTGCTGCTGCAGGGGACTTTGGTATTTAAATTAGCTAGCTAGCCCCCTTGAAATCTGTGATCTTCTTTGTTTGTTTTCACAAAAAAAAACCAATATTTTCACATTTCTTTTTCTCTGTTTGGTTACTATTCAAAGAAAAGCTTGTACCTTTTTTTTGGAGCTATTGAACCTTAAGGCAAAGGAAGATTCTTTATACCATTCTGCTTTATCCACTTCTTTTTTCTTAATGATTCCTCAAAATACCAAAAAAAAAAAATTCATGAAACAAAAAACAAACATCCCTTTCTCTTAGCTATAAATAGTTGCAAGGCTTTCTAGCTGGCATGCTTTTTGGTACTTCAGAAAAACTTTAAAAAGTCCCAAACTTTTTCTTTTTCTGCAATCTTGAGAGATCTCATTAACAGCAAAGAATGGAAGAGTTTAATAACAGAAACAAAGGAAAAACAGAGAAAGATGGAGACTTTGAAGAAGAAGATGTATGGGGTTTTGTGAATGAAAGAGATTCATCATTTCCAAGAGGTAAAAGTATTAAGAGTAGTAATAAGTCCATGGTTCAAAAGCCAACATCAAGTCCAGTTAAGATTCCAGAGTGTCCCAAGAGTAGCAATACCAAGAAATCAAGAAGAGTAAGTTGTATAACAGATGATGGCTCATCTGCTTATTGTGGAAATGTCGAAGAGGAAGATGATTATGGTGATGGAATGGTGCCACCACATGAATACATAGCAAGAAGATCAGCAAGAAATCAGATAGCTTCATTTTCAATGATGGAAGGAGTTGGAAGGACTCTTAAAGGAAGGGACCTTAGCAAATTGAGGAATGCCATTTTAACTAAGACTGGTTTCTTGGAATAGATACCTACCTGCCTACTTAGTACTAAGTATTATTATTATTATTAACTAACAAAATTAGGCCATCCATCTTCATCATTTTTGAGTATTATTAAACTATTACTACTAGTTAGTATCATATATCTTCATTAAGTTTTAAGTAAGGCCTTCTTGTTTTGAGCTCAGAGATGCAGTTTTGGGATATTTTTTTTTCTGGAGGGGAAAAAAAGGGCAGGCTCTGGGATTTTGTCTGGAAGGTTTATTAGGAGTATATGCTTTTGTATTCGGTATATGATATAAGAAAAAGAGTGATTTTTGTATTATTATTAGTGGTAGTAATTTTTAGTCATGCTGTCAATAACTTCTGTTGCTTTCTTTATCAAGCTCAAGCTAAAGATAAGGTTATGTTTTAAAATACAAGAATTATTTTATCTGGTGTTTGGTCGAAAGTGTTAAGTAGTCTTTAAATATTTGTCACGATCCAATCTTATAGGTCATGATAATGCCTACCTTACCCTTGATAGGTAAGTCTAACCCTTTCTCGAAACAACTAGTAACGGGCATAATATATCAGTTTAAACAAAACTAACATAAGTGCAAGCTAATACTAGGCATATATCAACGTAACAACAGCCATAGAAGTCATCTATATAGATCTACTATAGACATGATACAACACACTAACCATAATACATCTCGATATACATATACAAAACTAAGATAATACACAGAGCAAGTCTCGAGTCACAAAAAACAGCCACAAATATAGAAGGAGACTGGAAGGATCCACGGACGTTCAATGCTCACCATTAGTCTCCGAATATTGCTATCACAGAAAGAATCACCGCTGTTGACTCGTGTTAGGACTTGCACCATGAAACAGATGCAGAAATATAGGAGCGAGTACCAAGAATATAATATCCAATAACCATCTTATTCAGAATAATTAATTTCCAAATAACTTGCTCGCAACAAAACGACTGATCTTAAAGCAAGCTGAAGTAGGAATTGGGAACTTTGGTTAAAGTGTACCTTAAAAAGTAACCAACAAATAAAGTCCATTAATTATATAGATGTACTAGGTAATTACTAATTAGTCTGCACTTTGTACGATACCGAATAATCTTGAGTTCAGGTATAAATTTTTGGAGAAAAAACTAAAATAGCAAGCAAATATTTTTTTAGACCAAAGTAAGATTCTCGTAAAAAAAATGAAAATATGTTGAACAATATTTTCAGATAGTATTATAGTAAGATTGCTTTCTTTCCTCTTTTAATAAATCTAAATGGAATATGCGATTAATTCGTAATAATTTACTAATCAATTCTATATGTTTTGAAGTAAATTTACAATATCTTACTAGTATTTGAGTAAATTATAAGTAAAAGAAAAATGTCCACATAAAATTAAATGAGATAATTAATTTCTTTTTACCAAACATATATTCGAAATTCGATAGCTAGTTATTAATAACTACTCATAGTATGGAAATAATAGGTATAGATAACCTAGGAAAGAATAAGAGTCCTAATTGCTGGTAGGTTTGCAGTCACTTCATGCCCTCTTTGATTGATTAAAATAAATACGTGACGACGCAGTTAATATTCGAATTAAAGCTCAACTGCCCTATGAAGTAACACATCTCACACCTCACTGCTTAAATTTTACTACATATCCGTATTTTTTATAACGACTGATTTGGCGTGATAATATCATTATTTTTCTTCTCATTTTGTCTTACTTATTGTTTAATAATTTTGTTTGATCAATTATCTTATTTATTCATAGTAGCTCGATCCCATATCTTAAATTTTTCATAGATTTATCATTCAAATTATAGATATATGTAACACTATGTAATAACGAAAAAAAATACAATCTATCCAAATATTATATTTATTAAAATAATGAAGTATGATGCAGTATAATATAACACAAAATGATGTGACACATAATAATCATCCAAACAAAGTGTAAGTGTTTTGACGGTCTCAACACCTAAATATCAAGAAGTTATTCTTATTTTACAAGTTGGGAGAGTGTGTTAAATCTCTCTATATGTCGTCTATGTTGGTCTTGTATGTACATAATTTTTGTTGCCTTTTATTATAATTGGTTGTTGTTGAATTTTATACTTATAACAATATTTAATAATTAAATCTTGTTTGGTTATTTATTACACATAAACAAACAATACCAGAGATCTCATTTTTTAAAAATTTGTTTATGTTGTTGAGAGAGAATAAAATGATTTAAATTTAAAAATACAACAACAAGAATAACAATATATATACTTAGTATAATTTCACAAATTAGAATTGAGATTATTTCTTATAGACCTTAGCTCAAGAGAAAAAATAATTCGAAGCAGTACACAGAAAAAAAAAAAAAAGTGAAAGAAGCCACGACAAAAATATTCTTAAGTTCTTTTGTTTTGATATTTAATATACATTTTGAAATTTTGATTAATCTAGGCTTGCATCAAATACTAGTCCATCACAAAGGAAATGCATAATCTTTTTTTTTTTTTTTTATAAATAATCACCTTTTAGCCTTGTAAAATTGAAATAAGAGCAACTTCCTTGAATAATTCTCAACTTATATTGATGAAACTTTAACATATTATCCTAAAATTTATCTTATGAAAGTTGAAAATCCAAGACACTCTTTAAATATAAGACCAAAATATGGTTAGTAATTAGTGAGATATTTTTACGATTAATCCTCTTGATCCTAATTTTTTTTTTCATTTTAGAATTCTATATTTTTTGTTATTTTATAATCATCGATAACCTGCCTCGAGTTAAAAGAAAAACACATAAATTTTGTTTTATTTTTTTGTTATTTTAACTTCAACTTTCGATGATGACTCAACTGTATATCTATCCATTCGATTTTCCCATTTTTAAGGTCCAACTTTTATTTAATTAAGGGAACTTACATAGATTTATTAGTCATATTAACCCAGCAGGCTTTATTAAAAAAAATAAGAAAAACTAAATTTGATTAGATGGGCTCCGCCATAACCAAAGTTATTTGGGGTTTAGTTGAACGATTAGTGCGAGACAAAAAGGAAGAAATATTTACAGGAATAGGATCTTTTGATGCTATTATTTAAAATCTAACCTCATAACAAGGGATGATAATGGTCAAGATTTTGATCAAATCTATTTTTAGTCACAAATCCTAGTGGATTGTCAAGATTTCAATCACAGGGTTTGTTTTAAGAAAAAATTAGGCTTGTACCCTTTTAAAATAAATTATTTGCATTTATATATTTCTTTACATTTTGTACCTTTATACTATTAAAATTTTATCCTCTAATATTAAAATTCGTGCGCTAATGTCATGCTTACGTCAGCATCTCTTGTATAATATACCAATAGGGTATACATATATCAACAGGGTATCACAAATGATTAAGCTCAATCCTATATGATACCGATATGATATAAATATACCGACAGGGTATATAACGAATTTTAGAGTTTAATAATTTTTTCTATTTGTTTCTTATTTATTTCTTTAAAAAAATGTTATATACCAATTGAGTATCAATATGCCGCCAGAGTATCATAACATTTGTTTCTTATTTATTTTTTTTAAAAAAATTGTATATACCAATTAGATATTTATATACCGCCAGAGTATCATAAAGGACTGAGTTCATTTTATATGATACCGGTATGATATATATATGCTGCCAAAGTATATTTTATAGTATTTATGATGACGTCAACATACAAAATAATAAAAGGGCAAGTGGGTAGAAAGTTAAATAATTTGAGTAATGAGTCCATTAAAGATAAATAATTTAAATGAGGTCTATTAAAGATAAATAATTTCATATTAGGTCTATTTTGTATACTTAAAATTTTGGTCGTAATTTTGATAAATCAGCGAGATCACTTCAGCATTTGAGGCTAAATATTCTGATGATTCATCAGTACTTTGTTGAAAGTCCTCATAATCATCGTAACTTGTGTAAAAATTTTATATCAGCAACATATTTTTGTCTCAAAATTGATCAAAATCAACTACAAATTTAATATTTAGTGTCTAATGTCCATTCAAAAAAATGTCCATTTAAATTATTTTCAATTGCTAAATTCAATTCAAACTCCTAAAAACCAATAGACCCATTATTTTTTTTTTCTACAAGTTAAAATAGACTTATAATTTTGAATGCAACCCTTCATGGCAATGCTATTCAAGTAGAGGAAAAATTTTACACATACCCATTTTGTAAGGAAACCCAAATTAGTAAATGGTTGCAAAATATTTTATTCTTAAGTTGACTCCGTTATATTTTCCACATAACCAATATTATAAAGTGGTTTCTTAATTAGAATTAAGCAACTTAAGGGAAATGCTATTTGGCCTAAAATTTGGCTATAATAACAAAATAATGTGTTCACATTATAAAGTAGTTTTTTTTGAACATTTTTGCCCTTTCCATATATATTTAAATTAAATTAAATATATTTTTCTCTCACACTATTTTCAAAACATTGAAAATGATTAGTGGTTAATTATTTGATGATTTCTTGTCAAACATTCAAAAAAAAAAACCATAACATTTACCTATATTTTTCTTAAATAAATATGTTAATATTTATAACTTCCATAAATACACATTTTCTATTAA
>DF363079.1:7956-19734 GCA_000787875.1 Solanum virginianum
TGGGGCCTATCTAATATAAAACTACTTGATAAAGAGAGGCATGATTATTTAACTGTGGCATCTTCTTTACATTGAAGTTAAACATGTGAAAGCATGTGTCTGAGGCACCTTGTACTTAGGTAAAAAGGGGTGGGCGAAGATGTGAGCAGTACTCGCCACTCGGTAAGAGGCCTTCATATGTAGACCCAAGATTGCTCCCCACTCTTGATTTACAATCCTATATGAATTATTGCTTAAATCATAATCCATCACAGTTGGTTGCATGTTTTGCATTTCTCATCTTGGCAAATGCTTGAAGCGCAAAGGCTTCCTGGTCTGTTAAGCTTTCTGTTTCTTTCTAACATGCAAGTTCCTTGGTTTTTTCTGCGAAGATTGGTGCCTCTTATCTCTAACATGCAACTTGCAAGTTCCTTGGTTTTTTCTGCAAAGATTGGTGCCTCTTATTCTAACTAATTTGAACTTCTGAACTGTTTTTTGTTATTGCTTCTTATGTACAATGTACAATAATTAATTGTTTTTTAAAAAAATTAAATCTTCTTTTGCATTAATGTATGCCAAAATTTTCAGCATCCATCTATCAGCTAGTGGACCTCTTAAAATAGTGTAGATTATTGTCTCCGTTCTGTATACATATCTCCTTGTTCATGATTACTCATGTTTATACAATACCTGACATTTTTGCAGTTATTTGATTGCATCAATGGGGCTTCAAGTATTGTGGAGCTCTGGCCTTGCATGTCTGGACATTTATGCTTTAAGGATAAAGCGGGACCTTCACAATCCAGTCTTGGTGAGCTTATTTGTTGTTGGAGACTGGGTATGTATTGAATTGCTTTCTTTTCTTGCTTATGTGATGTAGTTAGATATGTATAACTGAAACAGTATCAGCACATGTTTGTCTATTCTATCCTCATTCTTGTTTTCTAACTCTTGTTTTAGTCCCTAAAAGAGTTTATAGTTTCTTTTTTTCTTTGCTTCATAATTTTTTACCAAGAATAATTGATTTGAATTCCCTCCCTCTTACTTGAAGCAACGACTGCTCAACCTTTTTGCTACTTGTCCTTTGGTTGTTGACAAACTTTTGAGTTTGGAAGTACAAATTTCGTTGCTTTCAAATAACAGCTGATACTTTGTCAGTGTCATTGACTCAATCCAGTTTTGAATATTTTGGATACTGTAAACTATTCTTTCCTGCAGTTAAGACCTTTACAAAACACTGTGCTTTGATGGTCGTCATGATCACCATGGAAATTCACCGATGATAAACATTCTCATATCTAGGGATGACAATGAGGCGGGGCGGTTTAGAGCTATGCAAGGCAGGGTAGGTTTAAAGTTATGCGGGGCGGGACGGGTGCGGGGTGGGTTGAATAACTATTTTTAAAACTAATGTGGGGCCAGGGGTTTAAAGAACCAAAAAGGAATTCGAAGAAAATTAAATCTTTGTAATTAGTAAAAATCAAAGCTATAAACTTTTTATATTAAACATTGAATTTTATTTTATTTTTTTTTTTCTAAAATTTAAACTAGATATGTCCGGTAAATTGTTAGTTGTTGAAATATTAATTAGAAACTTTTAATTAACGATTAAGAAACAATTGTTGAAATGTCAACAAAAAATAGATAGTAAAAAATTTTAAAAACATACGAATTTTTATTTTTCATATTAAATTCAATTAAAAAGTAAAAAAAACTTAAAAATTTAAGTGGGGCGGGCTATGCGGGGCAGGGCGGGGCGGGGCGGAGCGGGTTGAAAATGAAAAAAATCATTATGCGGGGCGAGACGGGGTGGTTTAAAAAATTTGCGAGTTGAGCTCAACCCTCCTGCACGGCCCCATTGCCATCCCTACTTGTATCACTAGTTCTGCTTTATACAGGCACTAATGTTCCACTGATCAAATGCTTTTTCCTTGCTTAAATTCCCCTTATTCTACGTGACTTGACAGTGGAAGTTTGGTTTTGCTGTTGGTGCCACTCACTCATTCAAAATGAGATCCTCCCCTTTTGCCGTCTTGACCATAATCTCGTCCTGTCAAAAATATTTTAGAGCTTCCTTTTTCTTGTCCCAGGAATCTTAATCTTTTATATGCCTGTACTCTGTTGTATCCTATTGCCATTAAAAAGTCTTACATTGCTTGATTTGACATACTGGTGAACACCAGATAATTGGCTTGTCCGAATTTCTGACTGTATTCATGTTCACTGGCTTGACTTTAATTACAGGTGACTGCAACCCTGTCACTTGCAGCAGCGTGCTCCTCAGCAGGGATTGCTGTCTTATATTCAAAAGATTTAAACTTCTGCAGTACTCCACCTCATCTTCCATGTGGTCGATTTGAGCTCTCTGTGGTGTTGGCATTCTTAACCTGGTTTCTTATCGCCATTTCTTCCCATGTGATGTTTTGGATTCTAGCTGCCATCTAATGATGTGAGCACTTGTCTCTTCTGAGAATATTGCTTCTGAATGACCTCCAAGGACAAACTTGTAATCGTATCTCCCTTTGCAGTCGACATGAGTTTCTTTGTGCTGATGGAGTTGCTTGGCATTTGGCGGTTCCCTACACTGCTCATCAAGTTCAATTTTGATTTGCATGTGAATTGTAACCTCCTAATTGTACTCTAACCTACTGCCAATTACATTTAGATCTAGTGTGAGTCCGCGAGCAATACTTGGCTGTGGACATTTTTGTATTCAAATTTTCACTGTCTGGCTGCTACATAGCTATGCGATGTAATTTGAAGTTGTGTACCAATTCATATTACTATTAACATGCTTCAGTGTTCTCAGTTGTGCTGCTGATACTCATCTCGTTGATGTGGCTTTTATGAAGTAATCTGGAAATGACGAATATTCATGACTGCTTTCTATCAATATTTTTCGCTTAGTTTGTGAAGGGGAAAGGCCAGTGAGGCTTATCAAGCTTTATAGGAACGACCACTACATAGTTGCCCCGCCCATTGCCATCCCTAACAACTACAGAGTCTCAACTCATCTATCAATTAAGAATTTTACACCTAAGATCAAAATATGTCCTGGCAAGCCTTCTCTACATAAAATAGCAGCAGAGATAACAAAAACAAGGGGCAATTACATCCTAATTTTGCACCTCACTCACTCTCTAATAGGGTATTATTACACAAGCATTTGATTATAGACTCAATTAAAATATTTGGTTGGCAAATTCAGGATAACTTATCCCAAGACTAATAAATAAAATCGGGATAAATTATCCATCCTTTTGGGTGGTATACTAATTCCGGGATAATTTATCCGAGATAAAAGGGATAAATGACAAGGAAATCCTTTTAAACTCGTTTTATATCTCATTTTGTATATTTACATATTTTTATACAATATATAATAACATTACAACCTTCCCTCCTTATTTTTATGATACTTCTTCATATATTTCTATTGAAAAATTACACTATATGATATAATTTTATTGACTAATTCTTATATTTTTTATATTTTAATTTTTCATAAATTCTTTTTTACTTTTTAATAAACTTAGCTTAAAAATGGAGGTTTGTTTTTAAATTAAATAAGACAAAATTTTTATTTTAAATGCATATAATATTATCACGGAAATGCACATATAATAATAATTAAGCTAAATAAGATGAAAGATTTATTTTTAAAATGAATATTGAATGACTAAAGCTAGCAAAGAAAATACATAAAAAAAAAAAATCTAATAAAGTGAAGGATATTTTTGTTGACAAACAATCCATTCTTAAATTTTATGCAACAAACCAAACACTCAATAATAAATAATCTCAGCATAACTTATCCCATCATTATTAATCTCAGCATAAGTTATCTGAGTTATCTCATCCTAACTTATCCCTTTATAAAATCAAACAACCCATTTGTTTAAAAATATAATTATTATACGATTACATCAACGGCCCATTAGCTCAGTTGGTTAGAGCGTCGTGCTAATAACGCGAAGGTCGCAGGTTCGAGACCTGCATGGGCCAATTTTTTTTATATTTATTCATTTTTCTAGTTTTTGTGATTGATATAAAGGGTAAAATAACTGTAGATTTTCAACAATTACGTTACATAATTTTATTTTGTCACTTAAAGGTAAAAAAGGTAACTTCGGGTGGAATTTCAATTTCCTTCTTTATTTGTTGTATTTATGTATCTTTTAATTATCGAGAGGCATTTTCTTTTTATTTCTGGGAATATCAATTTCAAGTAAAATTACTTTTGTTCATTAAAGGTCAGAAGTAGAAGCTTCTTCTGTTACGTCTTTTCATTTCCTTTGACTATTGTGTTTCATCCATATCTTATAAGAAAGTTTATCTGAACCAACAATATGACAATAATCAAATAAACCATTACAAAAATGAACAGTACGTCGCAATATGGGGAGCCATGATTTACTAATACATTTGGAAAGCAAGGAACTGGAAACAGTTTAAAGGCAATACTAAAGAGTGGGGA
This sequence comes from Solanum virginianum, assembly GCA_000787875.1. NCBI lineage: Eukaryota > Viridiplantae > Streptophyta > Magnoliopsida > Solanales > Solanaceae > Solanum > Solanum virginianum. The sequence goes on from DF363079.1 coordinate 12,413, forward strand.
GGATCTTACGAGATATTGTAGGAAAAATAGAATTATACAAAAATACCAAAAAGGCCCACATAGATGTAGAAGCTTTTAGCAAAAACATAACTATATAATTAGAGATGAATCTTTTTGAGACTATTCTTCACCATAGCCTAGAAAGGATGATGAGTAATAGTGCTCCTAGTTGTTTGTTAATGGTAATATTCACGTTGATTGCCAAAAAATAAAATAAATGAACAGTAGTTCTTATAATATATCCTATACACACAAAAAAAAAAAAAAAAAAAAATTTAAAAAAAAAAAAAAAAAAAAAACTTGACCAAACAAATATATACATCTTGAAATTTTTGCACATAGGAAAACAAAAGTTTGAGTCCCCTTTGGTTATCCTCAAACAAGAAACCATCAAAGTAAAAAGTCTGAAGAAAGACCCCCTTTGATCAATCCTCAAACTTACACCAAACTAAAAACCATCAAACAAAGAAGAAAGAAGAAAAAAAGAAAAGAAAAAGCTTTATCACACGTAAAAAGTAACAACAGGTCCCTTTTTCCAACTTCAAGTTCACGATCATCACTTCACAACACGAGAAGAAATCCGATGACACCTAGCCGCGGGTGACTGAACTCCACCAGACACTATTCTTTTAGTAACAGTAGTTGTAGAAGGTGACGATGATGAAGTTGTTGTAAATATCGAATCAACATGTCCAAAAATTTGTAAATCGGACGTTTGAAAACGTCCCGAATCGCCTGGAAGTTTCATATAAGAAGTCGAAGGGGATTCAGACATCCATGTTTTGTACTCAACTATTGCTTTGTAAACAAAAGGGATCAATCCCTCCATTTTTTTTGAAAGTTTAGAAGATATTTTTTTGTAGTGTTGGGAGGAGACTTTTTGGATATATATATATATATATATATATAGTAAGGTATGGTTAAATGGATAGGATAGTCCAGCTGTAAAACAATAATATAAAGAATCTTCTAAGCAAAAACTTCCACACGAGAAAGCTACATTTAAGCTACATTACTTTTACATTTCACCAAATTTCAATTTTATTATTATTTCTTTCTTGATCATCTTACTTGGCACATTTTCAGTTATTAAAATATTTGATTTTGGTAGGTATATTTATTTAAAATCCATTAGTCAGGGGATGACCCTAAATAAACAATCCCATTGTTTTACATTATCATGCTTTAATTTAATTAGTATCCATGGTTTTTCCATGATACTACTTTATATTTTAGTTTTAATATATTATGTGTCGTACTTCGACATCTTTGCCTTAAATTAATTTATATTATGGTTCATTTGAATTAAATATTTTTTATTTAGAATTTATATATATGTGTTTTAAAAAATTACTTGATAAGTACAATTTTTTTCCTCAATTTATGTATCACATTTTCAAATTTTGAGAGAATTTTTTAGTTTTGATTGTAAATTTCAGATATAGGTTGTTATATATGTATTTTTTTAAAATTGCATGTTTGAAAATTAAAAAAAAATTATAAATCACAATAATTTAAAATATATAAATTATCACGATAAAAAGAATTCATTTAGCTCTTGAAATCAAAATACCACCGCAACAATTGTGATGGAAAGCGTAATATCAAACATATGGTAGATTATTTTTTAACTCAAAAATTCATAATATTCAAATTCTAAATTTAGTTTCATGATTGTTACGTATTGTATTATATTGTATTGTATTGTTTTAATGAATACAATGTTAGAATAGATTGTATCGTTCTTTGTCATTACGTAATGTCACACATCTACAACTTGAATGATAAATATAAGGAAAAAAAACTAGAACACGAGATAGAACTACAATAAAAAGGTAAGATAAAAGGATAAAAAAGAATTATTAAATGATAAGTATAGATAAAATAATAAAAAGATCAAGATAACAATGCAACCATATCAAATCAAATTTATACAAAATAGGACTTTCCACCATTATCGAATGATATTTTTAACGATTCATACAATAAAATTTAAGTAACAATGATTTGAAATGGGTATGTATCATGTTAATTAGCAGTATATATGCCCTACATGACTTTATGTAAATATATAATAGTAATATTTTGATGGTTAGTTAATATGTAGTTTTTCGTTATTTGGTGACCACACGATATATTTTTAGTTTTTTAATTAAGATATGGTGATTCTTTTCAAACATCAGAAGTGATGCCACTTTCATTAGCTATAACAGCTGAACTTTGTACAACTTTATAATTATTTTTCTTTTTTCTGATTTTGTTCCCGTCTAAGATTAGGTGGCTAAGCTCCAATAACATTAAAGCATAAAAGTGGAATACCTCAATTTTATTTTATGTGATACCCTTTGACTTGACATAATGTTTAAAAAAAAGAAGATCGTTAAAATTTGTGGTCTAAAATCATTCTTAGATATTTGTGTGGTTGAGAATCATTTCATTAAGGGTAAAAAGAGAATTTTAAAGGTAAATTATTTCCATTAGAGTAGGATGACGTTCTTTTTGAGACAGATCAAAAAAAAGGGCGCCACATAAAATGAGACGGAGGGAGTAATTAATTATTAGGACAAATTAAATTTAATAACTTAGTACTAACTTTTGTTAATGGTTAGTTACATGTGTGGACACATATTGATTCTTCTGATTTAGCGTAGCTGAATTATTCAAATATTGGCAAAAAAGAATGGAGAAAAAAGTTATAAAAAAATATGTCGTTTTTCCATTTGGGAACCCTGAACAGCTGGCTTGAAAAGTTAATCTTGGCAATAATTATTGTTTATTCTAAAACAAATAAAGAGCACAATCGCTTAAAATGTACGTTAAACCAATTAACTTCTTATTATTCTAATTATGAGGATAGATATTTCTATATGAAATAATGAATTAGATTCTTATTTTATTCTATGAAAATTATTTTTAATTTAGTTATGAACAAGAAGAAATTGGACAGAGTCATGAAACAGTTCGGTGAAAGAAATATTCAAAATGAGAAAGTATTTTTCAAAATTTTTAATATTTTTTAACAAATGTTAAGATGCTTGTTAACTAAATTAAATCTATATCTTTAAAAATTATTTTTGAGAAGTTATGTCATTCATTTAAATATGTACTTAAAGAAAAAAAAATATAATGTAATGGAAAGTAGCCAAGTCTCATTTTCTTATAGTCAAACTCATTCTTATAATTGTGTTACCTAATGTATTTATTATACATGAGTATTAACATGCCTCAGTCCTCACAATACATACAATATGCACTAGAAAAGAAGTCGGAATTACATCGTTTTAATAATCAAAATAAATTATATATAATCTTATGCTATAATTATATTGATGGCTTGTCCAATTTTCATCTTATATTGTGAACGAAAAATTTTATACTTATATATAAGAACTGATGATTTAATCCTTTGTGTATGAGTTAAAACTCTAACACTAAATCATATACTCCCTCCGTTTTAAATTAATTGAATTTTTTAGACTTTTTTCAAAGTTCAAAATAGTTGAATTGTTCAAAGTTGAAAAAGAATGTTTGAAACTTTTTCCATATTTGTCCACTCATTTATTGAAGTTTTAGGAGATAAATTACACTACATATTTATGATTTCACAAAGGGCAATAGTGAAAAGTATGGTTCAAATTTTGTCTTTGAATGCTTTTCTTAATATGTGTGCATTATCTCACAGATTCAATTAATATGAGATAGAGGGAGTGCTATATAAGTAGATAGACACATAAACGATTATTTTATCTATTAAAACTTTTATTAAAACTGAATGAATAATTGTTCTTTAATAAACACTATATCTAAACTCATGGTTAATAGTCTATATACCAACATAATTAAGCTAATGTAATTTTTGCTCCTTATATTATTTCATGCATTTTTTTATTTATTTCTCAAGATTGCTATATTCTTCTTTTTCCCTAAGTCTTTTCAAAATTATAAAGACTCACGTTATATCAATTTTTATTTCTTTTATTGGATAAATTGCTATCTCCTTTAGAGACTCATTCATTCATTTACTTAAATCTCAAGTCTCCCTCAACTTATATTCTTCTTCATGACTTTAACCTGATGTTATAATTGGAAAAAAAAAATAATATCAAGTTGAATAACACAACAACAACAATATATCCAGAGGAATCCCACAAGTGGAGTCTGGGGAGGGTAGAGTGCAGGCAGACCTTACTACTATCTCATAAAAGTAGAGAGATTATTTTCTCGTAACCCTCATCTCAAAAACATAAGTAGAGAAATTATTTCCTCGGAACCCTCGTCTCAAAAACATCAAAGTTGCATGACAAGTGAAACAAAATGAGGAAACATTAATTGATGGGAAATTCAATGTATTTTTGTTTCTGGTTTCATATTATATTGTGCAATTAATTAGAAGAGTTAGTATCCATAGTAAAGGTTAGGTTTCAATAAAAGCAAGTGAGAAGTCTTTTTAGATCAACTAATAAAGTAATCAAGGGGTTAATATAAATTCAAACTATTCTTTTTCAACAGTATAATGATTATCTATTTATAGCTTACAAAATATCTCGAAAACAAAAATTGGTGACTTCGTTTATTTGGTACATAAATAGCAGGAAAGGTTAGAGAATGGACATTCACATTCAAAGGATTTATAATACCGTACTCGTGTGTCCAAATAATGTGTCTCATTAAAATCTTCCTACAAAATTTTAGTTAAAAGAATAAGGTAAAGGAAAAAAAATTTAAGCATATCTTATAATACGTCTTGAATATTGTCTCATTAAAATCTTAATGGGAAAAGGTAATTAATCCTGAACGGTATTATCTTAAAACAAAATTCTAAATTATATATCCTTTTGCAAATTAACTAATTTAAAGGAAATAAAATGTATTTAATGCTAAGGGTAAATGGAAAAATAATAATTGTTTCTTGATATATCAAAAGTGATAAGTAAAAATGAGCATTTACTTTCCGAAATAAATGGCAAATAAAAATAAATGGAGAAAGTATTATTTAATGCAATTTTTATTTATTTTCTCAAAATAGCGATGTTCTTTCGTTTCCCTAGGGTTTTTTTTTTTTTCAAAATTCCTTCTAAAGATTATATTAATTTTTACTTCTTTTATTAGATAAATTGCTATTTGCATTAGAGACTCATCTAATCATTTACTCAAGTTTCCCTCAACTTCTAGTCTTCTTCATAACTTTAACCTAATATGTAATTGAAAAAAAAAAAAAGAAGATAAAGTTGCATAACAAACGAAACCAAATAATGAATCATCAATAATAAGGGGGTTCGTATAATTCTAACCATATTTATTTCTGTCAACTATCACTATTTAAATGTAACCAGCCACCAACAATAATATTTGCTAATTAAAAATTAAAATGCTTTAATAATTAATTACGAACTTATTATATCCAGCATTTGCATTCAACGAATATTTGGATAACCTTAGGTTTTAGTCCACAGCTTTTATAATAAGTTTATTGCTAGTAGATTGACATGGTCGATCATAGCTTATAATCATATTAGTATTTATTTTTAAGAGTTTATTAAATTAAATTCTCATCTAATTTAATTTTGTTGCTTGTTAGACTATAATTAAGATGGACTAAACTTGTGGTGAAGTGATAACTTGCATCACTAATTAATCAAGAAGTCCAATAATTATTTATCTTTAAGTCAATTTCTTATTTTCCTGATTAAAAAATAATTATGTTCAAAGTAGGAATCAAGGTGTCTTACTCCAAATGCCATTAAAGATAAAACTGTGTGCGCCTTTGTGTTGGGTGTTAGGTAAAGAAAAAGGATTTGACTATTTTCTAAAGTCATAATGTTACCTTTTTTAATAGGATGTTAAATGAACAATTTAGACGGATTAAAATGAGTGAAATTAATTAACGTGAGTTATGAATTTGGATTAAAATGAGTTATAATTACTAGCTTTTTAATATATTTATTTATTTTCTTATAATTTACACAAGTACTTTAAAAATGAAATTCTTTATTTTGATTGAATATAATATGTCAAACAAAAATTTTATAACTCAATATTAGATGAATTGAACTTGATGGATATTAATATAATAAACCATGGACTTTATCAAACTACTGTGCGTATGGAATTAATTAGAGAGTAAAAACAAATATAGACGTCCATTAAGACTGATAAATCAAATATGTCTTTACGATAATATACACAAATTAATGTATAATGTATAATTGACGAATAATCACTAAACAATCTATGTATATCTATAATTATAAGTAGAGTTAAGTTTGTTCGAGTAATAAAGGAAGAATAGAGTTGTTTTATGTTTATTACTTTAATGGACTGCTAATTGAATTAGATTAGAGAACTATTCTTGTCTCCAATGGGCTGTGGACCAAGCCCAAATGCTGAAATAATTTGGACTTGGGCTGCATGTTGGTGAATGAGAAAAGAAATGATGATTATGATCATGAACAACATTTCCTTTACTCTTACTAGATTTTTTTTTTTTTGAAAAAAAATCACATATCTTATGTAGGGGAGATTTTTAGAATGAGCATAATGAAAAAATATTATCTTTTTATTCAAAGAAAACAATACCATATCTTTTATTTTTCATTCAAAGGAGAGAATGTGGGAAAATAAAAAGGGATAATTATAGTGTAAGGCCATTGGCCAAATAATTACAAAAAAACAAAAAACGAAATTGCTCATTGTATAAGCATGTATAGTTAGTGTATATTTTATGTATAGTCAAGTTATATTCAACTTTTGAGTGTATCATAATATATATTTAGTGTATAACTCATGCAGTAATTTACATTGTATATTTAGTGTATACTTTTTACTATTTTGGGCAAGCTATATTGTATAGTCATGTATATTTTTTTATGATTTTGAACTATTTCTTATGTAAATAAAAAGAGGGTTATATTTGTTGTAAAAATTAATTAATTTATTTTATTATTTAAAATTATCCCAAATAAAAATCTAAGAAAAAAAATTTTATGAAATGGATATCATGGGAAAATATTACTTCCTTGTTTGAAGGAACAAAACTATTGTGTCTTTTATAAGAAAAAGTTAAAAATTCAAATTAAAAGACAAAAATTTATGAAATATTTATGGAATGAATGCCAAGGAACAGTATTAATTCCTTATACGAAGGAAAAAAAATTATTTTCCATGCCTTTTAACTTTTACCTTATTTTTTTTATTTTGACTGCTATGTTATGAAAAAGTGAAAATTCATGTCAGATTTTTGTTACAACAACTCTTATTGCTTTGCTTTACTACTTATTACTACTTGTTAATAAGAGAATAAAGCAACAACTTCTGATCGTAGT
>DF363079.1:19795-38405 GCA_000787875.1 Solanum virginianum
TAGTTGTCTGCTTAAGCAGTTTTCAATTATTCTACCTACTTTTTTTTATTATATAAAGGTTAATAAAAAATATTTTGTGAACTTTTTAATTTAATCTTTTCAAGGTAGTTGTCTATTGACGTGTCTGCTGCAATTACATCATAATATTTTTTTAGCTGCTTCAATCATAATTTTACAATAATTTTTGAAATATAGACAAAAAAAAATCTATTGATGTTACATAAATGGAGACTAAAAAAATAATTTGTGGGCTTTTTATTTTAATCTTTTCAGGGCAGTTGTGTATTAATATGTCTGCTTCAACAACTTTATAATATTTCATTAACTGTTTCAATTATAATTTTACGATATCTTCTAAAATATATAGAAAAATCTATCGATATCAAATAAATCAAGACTAAAAAATAATTTATATTGGGTCTTCCGGTGAGCCAACAAAAAATAATTTGTGGGCTTTTTAATTTTGATGACACATAAATCTAGATTAAAAAATAATTTATACTGCGACTTTCGATGAGCCAACAAAAAATTATTTGTGGGCTTTTTAATTTAATCTTTCAAAGCAGTTGTGTATTGACGTGTATGCTTCAACAACTTCATAATATTTCTTTAGCTGCTTCAATTATGATTTTACAATATCTTAAAAAATATATAGAAAAAATCTATCGATGTTTCATAAATCGAGACTAAAAATAATTTATATTGAACTCGTGCTAGCACGGACCTTCACCACTAGTTTAGTGTTAATTTGAAAAGAAAATGGACGTTTCAAAAAATATGATTTAATACTCAATTGATTTAAATATAAACCAAATTCCCGAAATTGAACAAAATCTAACAGAAGAGTTCTAAAATTTTCGAGAGATGGGTAAGAGTTCAATTTCCATCTTGAGAAGAAATTAATCACTTAAAATGGCCGCTAACTTGCGGTTGACCAACGATTTAAACTCTTTTGACTAACTTTTAAAGAATTTGATTAAGTTGGAAAGGATTGACTAATTCTTAAAGAAATTAACTAAGTTTGAAAAAATTGACTAATTTTGAAAGAGATTGACTAAATTTGAAATGAATGACTAATTTTGAAAGAATTGACTAAATTGAAAAAGTTGACTAGGTGTGCAAAATGTTGCCAAGTTTTAAAAAAAGTGACTGAGTTTGCAAAATGGACCAACACTAGAGCTATTTTTGCAAAAAAGGTTTTTACTAAAATAAATTATATTGTAAAAAGAAAGTGCTAACACTAAGAAAATCATTAAAATGAAATCAACATAAACGGAAGCATGTTGGAGAAATAATTAGATTAAAAACAAGAAAAATACAAATTAATGTTAGAATTAGTAAACTAGTATATCATAAAAATACAATAAATGAAGTAATAACACAAGAATTAAACTATTGGGCTTGGCAAACCCAAATTAATTAACCTGTCCTACTTTCTAAGGGTTGGGCCTGCCAGCCCCTTCAATATTTTGCTGCTACTACTGCTGCCTTGCTGAAAGATGGGCTTTTAGCCCATATCCTGTGTATATACCAAGTGTATATGAATGTATATCAGTGTATATACACTGATTTTCTGTGTCTAAGCTGTAAATCAGTCCCATGTCTTCCAAGCTGCTCCAAGATTGACTTGAGAAGGAAGTTGGGCCCAAATGGCCCATGACAAAATGCAAGGATGAGCCCAACGGGCTCACGGCAAATTCACATAAAGGAACAAAAGAAAGAAAAAGAATGAGTACTACACTTAATTTAAGGAAACGAGTTGTTAATGGAATGACAGAGCATGGGCAAAATCAAGGGAGCCGTTTAACATAAAAAAAAAACAATGAAATAAGAAACCCAAAGCAAGAAACATGCATTGCAGTGACTTACAATGTCATTTCATTTTCTAGCTTAAACAAATAACATTCAGATAAGCAAATCAAACCCCGCTTAACTGTTAAACATCATAAACTGTTATGGAGACAGAGGAACTACTACAAGAGTCCAGACGAGCCAAAAAAGGGACATGAAGCTTGAACAAGTAAAAGTAAATCACTGAATTTGAAACAAAACCACACACAACCTATTGATAACAGCATTATGTAGACAACCAGCCACTGATTTAGACCAAATTTGACTAAAACAGAGCCTAACAATGAGAATTCAGAGAGACATGTTTCTTAGGGCAACAAATACAGTGCAAAAGAGAGTTTGAAAATGAGATGGTATAAACTTAAAATAAACAAGATAAAATGGGTGAGACTAAGGCTATGAGAGATCATGAGATTTCAACCTTAACAAGAAACAGAGAAACATGACTACATGACTTGCCACAAAGAATGCACGCTAGAACTTAAACAAAATACGAACTTTCCAAGCAATTAAACTTAGGCTCGCTTGACAAACCAAGTTTCACATCATCCTATTAACTAACAGATCACTTCAAGGAGAGAATCCCGGACAATAAAGTTAATATATTTACTGATAAACAGCAACTAAGAGCACTAATGTGCTTGATCATAACTACTGAAGCATAACAGATTATGGGAGATCACCTGAGCATAACTCGAATAGATACTTGAACAATCCATGAAAGATCACATTATACACAAGAATGAAAAAATCTATCTATATTTCAAACAAACAAACAACCAACTAAGTAAACTGTAAAGAGCACTTGAATCACGGCTAAATGATAAGAAATTTTAAATCACGCGCCACATGTAAAATTAGAGGAAACGGTAAGATGTATCCCAGGAAACCCATTAAGACTGATCCAATTCAAATAATTGTAAACGAATAATTTTACCCAGATTGGCATGGGCTTAACTCCTTAATAAACAAGAATACCTTCAAACAATGATAAGCAAATAGAATGAAAATGGATTGAGGAACGCTATGGCGAGATAAACATGAGAAACCTAGTCATTTTCATGTAGAATAAGCAATCTAGGCAATGTTAAATTCCCTTAAAGCATTGGAAAATGGTCAGGTGACATTCAGGCTGATGATATATCTCATTGAAAGCAAATATAACTAAAGAAAACTCAAAAAAGAAGAGCAAAACGACAACTTTAAATCTCGACAGACAAAAACTAGAACAGGGGAGTAAAGATGGGGGGTGGAACTAATCATGTTCTTAAAACGAATCATAGATATAACAAACCAGCCTTTCTACTTCTTAAAGCCAACTAAGGCTTAAGGTTATAATGAGAGACTGATGGGGGTTGAGAATATTTGGGAAAAGTTTGTCAACAAAAGAACAGAACAAAAGAAAACCAATAGTCATACTATAAGCTATAGTTAGTCTTTTAGCAGTGAAAGCGCACCAAAAATTGTTGTACACTGTCAATAAGACTAAATAAAATGCCAAACATCGATATCTTAGAATCCATATGGAAACAAACAGCAGTCATATTTGATACCAACATACATAGATAGCTCGTAAAGTGCAAACTCGACTAGCGGAAACAAAAATGAAATAACAAACAATAGTCAAGATATTGAAGCTTAAAACAGTAGATTCAGGGGAGAATGGATGTGAACTCATCCAAGAAAGCTTGGATTCACAAACCATCTCAGAATAGCTCAAACAAAACCCTATATCAGAAACTTGAACTCTCGAAAACAAAGAAATGGAAAATGAGCTAGCTTAAAACGTAACAAGACCCCGAAAGAAATCCCAGTGACTCCGTTAAATCAGAATGTACTCCAGAAATCGATTAAGACAACAAATGGGACACTAAATGCTCTCAACTCAGCAATCCAGGCAGAAACGAACAAAACGATTTCATTCATGACTACACCCACGTTCAAACACAAAGCAAAATGGATAAGACGAGGAGTATTACCTGTATCGGAGCAGCAAACTGAGACGACATCGAGCTTGAAGAAGACTTTCCACCACCAAAGAGTTGTACCCTCGAACCTCCTTGCTTCCTTACTGAATCATCCTAGCTTTTACGATCTCAAAAACGAATGATCTCATTTTGGTGTGAGGGATGAGGGATGATGACACGTATGTACGAATTGGGAAGGGAATCGTTGAGGTGAGGATTTCATTTTGGTGTTTTCTTGGTTGCTAGCTGTTCCGTTCGTTGTTGATGAAGAAGAAAGCGGATGGAGAGAGTGTAATACGTACGTTGAGGGAAAGGGAAGAGAGATGGGGAAATTGGGGGCGCGTGCCCCCCACGCACGTTGTATATATATTATATGAATGAAATGTATATAATAAGACTGAAAAATGGAAAATGGCCGGGTTAAGGGTAGGTTTTGGGCCAAAATTGGTTCAAAATTAGATTGGGTCCAAGAAAAGCTGAGAATTTTGGTTTAAGGGTAGGGGTATTTAATTTAAAACTTGATGAATTCGATTATAATTTTGACCTACTAAAGGTAATCAAATTGAATTTGATTGACTAATTTGACTATACGATGAATTAATACAAATTAACTTAAGAGCTTTTGATATTATCAATCTGAAATAATCAAATTAATTCCGAAATAATATTTCTTAAAATAAAAGGCATTTATTTTAAAAATATTTTTTTCATATTTTGAAAACTAATTATTTCAAATTGTCAAAATTAAATAAATAAATGATATTTATTATAAAAAAAATCTATATTTTGAAAACTAATTATTTTAAATTGTCAAAATAAAAAGCTCCATAATTAATTTGTATTATGAAAGGTAAAAATTGAGTGTCAATATTTAGTATAGATAAATATATGTTTTCTCCCCTTCTCTTTTTAATTTTTTTTTCTTTTTTGGTTTAATTTTTATACGTTGACAAATTAAACCCTTTCCTCTTTGTCATATACCATCTTTGATTGATGAAATCCACTTCCTCTCAAGTTTAGGGGATGATATTTGGGATTATTTTGGATTGCATGTGATGCTTCGAAATAACATATTTTAATATAATTACAATTTCTTATTCTCTCTTTTCCAGTAATGGTCTCATGCGTTGGCAATGACTATATTCCAACTCATGCATGAAACTACGCAAAATTCACTTAAGAGATAAAACGATCATTGTGTATAAGTAGATGCCTATGTTTATTTGATGCTCAAGTTTATTGAGTCAAACATAACAAATTGTTTCTTTATGCGTTCAAATTACACCTCTTTTAAGAATTATAAAACGATCGTTGTTCAAATATAAAATCTACATAATGTTAGGATTAAATCTATGAAGAATATGGTTCAAATTTAATTATCAACTGCAAATGTTTAAATCAATAAAAAAAATGAAACTAGGATATAATAATCCCCATGAATTCATAACTTATAATAATAATAATAATAATAATAATAATAATAATAATAATAATAATAATAATAATAATAATAATCTTTTCTACTGCGTTTAGGATGTAACATCAGTAAGTTAGGCCTCATCTAAATGGTTAGTCTCCAAAGCAGATGAATCTCACATCGTGATGTGGTCTGTCTATGGATATCACACTACTAATCCTTGATGATCCCAAATATTAGCAATGTCTATGGATGTCACAGTACTAACCCTTGATGATCCCAAATATTAGCGAGGGCTGAACCATGAACAATCCAATTAATTAGACAATGAGGTTAGTCATCGAATCTCTATTTTTCTAATTAAATAGAGATCATTCTACAACTTGTGATTTGTGAGTGAGTCTACTACTCATACCGTTGGCTTGTAAAACTAAGGCTATTTTCCATGCCACTGAATATCATCTACGCCAACTATCTATCACTCATGGATCAAATTACGACTCGTAGACTAACTAGTCAAAGTCAATTTTCCCTACAAAAATCTGAAGTGCACCATTTTGCTTCCAAATTCTGCCTACAAAAATCTGAAGTGCACCATTTTGCTTCCAAATTCTGCTTTCCTGCGACACAACAAAAATACAAATCTACTAAAACGTGCCAAAAAACGTACGAAAATTATAAGTATTAAGCATAAAAATTATCGTAAATCGACATCACATCATTTCTATCAAGTAATTTCGATATTTAATAATTTGGCTTTGCTGGTATATATCATATATAATAATACTTGAAACAATAAGATATGATAATAGTGACATATTTGTAGAAGTCCATATCCACCAACTAAATTGAGGAACTTCAAAAGCGACTGCTGAGCACACTAGTAGTATTCAATTTTTAAACCAAATTTAATGTTGTCATCACCAGAACATGCATGTGGGATCCTTCAATATTGCTGTTGTTATATTATATACGATTAGATTTTCTCTATTTTTTTTTGAAGTTCGATACCTATTTTAAAATTTTAATCAATTCGCATTTACCTCATGTTATAACGTCTATTTCGGAAGGAATTACTCTTTTTCAAGATTTTTTAAATTTTATTTTCAAAACTCAAATTGAATAATTTTAATTAAATTAAAAATGATGAAATTCTATACGTCCCATCAATATAGTGAGGCCAGCTCATGGACGGCTATAGGCAGAACAATAACTATTTATGATGCCTGTCTTTTGTCAAGGAAACAATATTTTATCAAGAAATTATTTTAATTATGAGATGATATTTAAATTAAGGGTGGTAACTAGAGTCGTGTTTGGACGTCTTAACAATAGGAAATATAAATAAATTGTGACATAATTAAATTAAACAGGCTGAGTCTATAATGAGCTGCAGGCCACTGTTTTGTTTTGAATCTGACGTAGAGAATATATATACTAAAAGATTCTTTAGTGCATCTTAATTATTCCTTATTTCTCTTAATTAATTTTTTAGTTCAACAAATCATATTTGCTCTTTCTTACTATACCAACAATCATATGCTCAATGTAATCTCAAGTTGGGTATAAGAAGATTATTTGGGTGTGTATGCAGCTACTCTACATACTTTAAAATGATAAAGAAATTGTTTCTGATATCATTGATTCAAGCTAATAAAGAAATCAAATCTCAAATATATATTCAAAACAAATACAAAGTGAAGAATCTATATTAAAAATAATGGGGAAGAAAATAAGAGTAACAACAAATAATATGATAATCATGCTAAGGAGACAATAAAATCAAAGAATAAAATAATAAAAAAGTAATTAAAATAATATTGAGACGAAAATTAGACAACTATCTACTACCAACTTTCTTTCTAATTGTCAACCTCTAAATATTCATAATTAGGGTCTTGTCTTCGATATAAGCGTTAGGTGTGCCTATCTTGCCTAATATCTTCTTCCCGATACTTTTTGACCTATATCTCTACCTCTCCTCATTACCCACTATAGTCAACCTATATTTCATATTTCATATGTTCTTTAAAATTTAATTTCACTTCTTCAGTAAATTTTCATGAAACAAAATCCTAATTCATGTTCTCTATATCTCTCCTAATAAGATTGAGGAGCTAAACTTTTGTCTTACCACGAGCCACGAACCTACAATTAAATTAGAAGTATATTCCAATTTAAGGACAAAAATATATTTTTAACTTCAAACACGTGAAAGTTATGCTTCAAATTAAAAATTGATCCATTATATTACACTAACTACGTACCAGATCATTGGCTACTAATAATATAATCTCTCCGGAGTTTAAAAAAATAAAGAAGATTTTTTAATTTTGTGATCTTAAATTAAAATTATATTAACTATATCAAAATATTCTTTTATTTTGTGGTCTCAAACATGATGCATAAAAAAATAAAATTAAAATATTAAAAAAAAAGGAAAAATCATTCCTATTTAAATAGGCTAAAAAGAAAAATACTCAGTAGATATTTTTTAAAATTGAAGGGAGTAACTTATATGCATAGGTGTGGTATTATTATCTTTCAATACTTGAAAAAAGTTTTCTTCATAGATGCACACCACACAAATTCATTTTGAATCCGAAAGTTTTTTTTAAAAAAAAAAATTGGGGGTGGAGAAGGGAAATGAGAAGGAGATTACAATGTGAAAAATCGAATCTTAATCAATAAGGTGAAAGTTCAAATAACCAATTGAGCTACTAAGTTTTTCTTTGATTCTGAAAGTATTTCTCAATATTAGTATAAATTAATATTTAACGGAGTAGAGGTGACAGAATGGATAATTTGTATGAGTACCTATTCAAATTACCATTTTAAATGAATTGGATATTAGTTCAAACTTTATCCTTAACTTGAGATCTTTATTTTTAAAAAAAGAATATAATTCTAAATTGAAAGGGAGTGTGTATATATTTTTATTTGTCAGCTTTATTAAAAAGAATGAATTAATTAAGCATGCAGCATATATAATTTTTCAACCCATCATTTGGGAGGGCTAAAGCAAAACCATATGTACCGGCCGGCGTTGTTATCTAAAATTGAAGTGTTTCTGTCTCTACATATTTGGACATCAACTCCTTCATTTGCTCAAATATTTATACTTTTTACCCCAAAATCCATACTCTTTAATTTGGTTTGTTTTCTTCTTTTCTATTTAAAATTGCTGCACGTGTTATTTCTTGTCCTCCCTTTCTTTTCCTATGGGGGACTGTGCATATAATGTAATTCATCCGTCTCGTTTTATGTGATTTTTTTTTATTCGTTTAAAAAATAATATTATTTTAGTAATTTTTTTATTTTTAATAAAATAATTCTCAGACACACAAATATTTATTTATTATTTTAGACTATAAGTTTTAAAAGTCTTTCTTTTTTTCTTAAATATCATGCCAAATTACCACATAAAATAGAACGAAAGGAGTATTTTTTTCTACATTTTATTTTATTTGACATATTTTTTATGTTAAAATATTCTTAAAAAGTTATAAATTACCTTGCTAATTAATTATTCGTAGATGATAATTTTCTTTTAAAAAATAATTATTCATCATTAAATATGATTGCTAGCGGATTTTACTATCTAGGAAATTTTTCATCATTAATTCAATGTTATTTTAGTGGTCCCTTTTCCCCCCCCTTTTTTCACTTTAGTATTCAAAACTTGTAGTTGCACAATTAAGTATGAATTCATGTTGGATAAATACTATCCCTCTATCTCATTTTAAGGTGATATTTTTTTTTGTCTTAAAAAGAATATTATTTTATTTTAATTGAAAATAATTTAATCTTAAAATTGTCTTTTTACCCTTAATGAAATTATTCTCAGCCACACAAATATCTCAGAATGATTTTAGAGCACAAGTTTAAAAAATCTTCACTTTTTTCTTAAATACCATGCCAAATCAAAAAGTACCACATAAAATGAAACGAAGGAAGTAAAAGAATAAAACACCTATTGCGAAATAATATCGATTAAGCGTGTAAAAATCCAATCATCCGATCAAAATCCTATTATATTGGCACATATATATGCCTTTGTTCCTAGTGATATTTATGATATAATTACAGCTTGTTATAGCTTAGTGTAGTTCCACTGTATAGACGAAGTCAAAATTTTAAATTTTAAAAATATATAAAATTCTTAATAAATTATTTATTTATATAAATTTGAGCAAAATTATTAAATTTTACCGAACTGAGGTATAGGCTTCTAACTACTGACGCCTTGCCGGCCGACAACGTCATATAGTTTTGCTATTTTGGCAATGGTAGATGGATTTTGTCTAGTGTATTTGTTTCACTTTCTTGGGAAGGAGATCATGAGCTATTGTCCACAAGTTTTGCTTAGCAAGCATGAATATTTTAGTGTTTTTCACTTCTTGGGTTTGAGTAAAGGCCAGCCAAACACACCACATTCCAACTTGTGTTGTGCTACGTAATTTAATCCATCCAAGAAAAGGATCATGGAGCTTTTGCTTTAATATTGTTTAGTTTACTAATATTATACTTCATTATACATCGCATTGGTTAGTATTTGTTATTTGTTTATGTCAAACATTTTTTAGCAATATATAATAATAACTTCAGTATTGTAATATCATAAGTAAAGTCTAAAAAAGTGATTTGTATACAATATAATCTTACTCCTATCTTGACTGATCAAGTAAAGTAAAGCATATAGAAAACAAGCATGGAAAAAAAATTGTAATAGTTAAGCAATCATGCAAAAATAGAGGAAAAATGAACAATGACAACATAATAAGAAAAGTAAACAAGTAATAACAAAATCAAACAATAAAATGGTAAGAAAATAATAGTAACAATATCGATGAGAGAAATTAAATAGTGCTCGACTATCTAGTTACTAATTAACTTTCTACTGTAATCTCGACATCCATATTCGCCTTCTTTGAGTGAAAAGGAAGACAATATTTCCTTGAGTAATTTTTCAAAAACATTTTAAAAGAAATTTTGGGTTCTAAAATTTTGTAATAAGTGAATGTACATATCCAATATATATAGTTTTGAGTTATTTTATTTTAATAGTTTTATTAACAGTTGCTTGAATTCAATCTGAATGCGTGTTAAATAGTAATAAATAGGTGTTTGGATATGTATTAGTCGATATTTGAAGAATTGATGATGATGACATTTACCTCAAGCATGTTTAAGACCAGTATTCACGTCATTTCTAACAATGAAATTGTCAAAAAGAAAAAGTGAAAATTGGTAGTAAGTCTTGATTATCTACTGCATAATTAATTCTTATGTTCACTTTTAGTTGTTAAATTTTGATCTAATATATTTTTTTAAAAAATAATAACATTAAGTCAGTCACAATAAATTAAGAGTATAATAGGAAAAAAAAAATTATATCTTACTTTGTCAAAAATAACAAATCAAATTAAATTTTCTTTTTTATAACTAAAAATGAACTGTACTAATTATTCATTGATTTTCTAACGATCGGTATGTGTAGGAGAAAATGACACAGTTGGCACTAAGATAAGTATAAATTAAACCACTACTGCAACATTTAATGATTGGTTTGTTCGATAAAACTAGATATTTCGCCTAATTCAATTAGTATCAACTAATTATTGCTCTGTTTGAATTTAATTAAGAAATTAGTATCAACTAATTATTGTTCTATTTGAATTTAATTAAGAAATTAGTATCAACTAATTATTTCTCTATTTGAATTTAATTAAGAAATTTATAAAACCTTCAACAAAACTTAGTGGGGGTTTGGCCGTAGGTTATAACTTTATTTTACCTTTATGTTGGATTTAACAATAAAGTAATGTTTGATTATATTTTTTCAAAAAGTATTTGAATAACAAAACAAACTTTAAACTAATGGAAAATAAATGGCAACATAAATAAAAATAGATATTTTATTGATGATTGTTGATTTATGCAATATGTTTTTCTCTTGATTATTTTCTTTGAATTTTCTTTGTGATTTGAGCATTCCTAATAATGTAGACTGATTTGAACCTCTTTGTGATGCATTTGATCATTGGATGCATGGCTTCGACATTAACAATATTTGATGCCTTGAATCTTCTTATAAATGTTTCAGAAGTTTATGAGATTTCAAGATGCATATTTCTTTAAATAACTGTTACCTTTATATAGGATTTAGCAAGCGTTTAGGTTAGATTAGCCTCCAAAAATTTTAACAGAGATTTGATTCATATTGTACCATCCCACAAAATTTTGAATATACTCACGTATAGTTTCTAAAATGAGTTGAAAAACATGCTATAAGGTGTTTTCCAAAATTGAAATCTAACTTCATACCATTAATTTCTAAATAAAGTAAAAAATTATTCTAGAAAAAAATAAATCTCTTTTATGGCCAAACAGAAATTTGTTACTGACAATTAACCATACATAGAGAAAAGATCCATCCACCCTTAGCTTACAAAAGAACATTGTTCATATGAAAAAGAATTGACAATTTTTCTTTCTATTTTTGAGTATTTAATAAATTAGGACCGAAATTTGAAACTACCAGCTGAAAATCCACCATCAACAAGAATGATCTGACCAGTAATATGTGAAGCAGCAGGAAGACAAAGGAATGCCACCAATGGAGATATCTCATCTGCCTCTGCTATTGGTTTCAGTGGTGTTCTACACATCAGTTCGGAAAAATTCCCCATCAATGAAGGGTCAATATCCTCCTGTAATCAGCAATCGCTCAGTCAGAATTTTAATTTTATAAATTATATATTTGAAAAAAAAATATTAAATTTAATATATATATAATAAATTTCTTTACAAATATGTTAATCCCTCCGTCTCATTTTATGTGTCACCCTTTTTTGTGGGTCCATCCCAAAAAGAATGTCACCTGAATTTGATTGAGGTTATATATATCTGAGCTTCTAGTTCCTCGTCGAACTAGAACATGACATAATATGCACAACCAATGAGATATTATTAGGTTTTCTTTATTAGAATTCATATATGAACTTCTAGCACCACCTCGATAAGTATAAATTTTGGAAATTAGGAACGTTACCGCTTTCAAAATGCTAGTTTTGACAGCGAATGGAGAGACTGTGTTGACGCGAATTCCATCACTAGCCCATTCGCATGCCAAAAACTTCGTAAGCTGGTTGATTGCACCTATTCAAAAATATTAATTTTTTTTCTTAAATACTATGTCAAGTCAAACTGTATCATATAAAATGGAATGACGAGAGTAGTAACTTACCTTTAGAAGCTCCATATACAGAAAGAGCAGGGAGTGCTAGAGAACCAGCAAGGGAAGAAATGAAGACAATGCTAGCAGCATTTCCACATGCTTTCAAGAGAGGGTAGGCAATTTGGGTCATGTGAAAAGGGGACTCCACATTGGTTCCCATGATCTTTGAATAATCTTCTTCACTTGTATCTGCAGCTCGTTTTATCATACTTATTGCTGCATTATTCACCTACAATGTCAATATCACTAAAATGATGTTATCTGTCCAAATATTATTTAGCTATGATAAATAAAACGCTATTATCGAGGAACATATATTGAAACATGATCATGAAAAATTACTTCAAAAAATCAATTGATCATTTTATTAGTCAAGTATTATTATAAAGGATGATCGTCATTGAAATCTGACTATAATCCATCTTGTTTAATATTTCAATAACCTTAATCTCATAAGACTATTTAGCTAAATTACTATCATTATTTATCCTCGAAAGGTTGATTAATTAACACTCAATCAATTGAAACATAAATGAGTAAAACTAATATTTTTTATAGATGTAAAAAAATTCAAAAATTTGCCATAACGAGTATTAATGTATGAGAAAATATAATGCTTGACTTTGAAGTGACGTTGCACTGTTTTGGAAAATATAATGCAGTGGCCCTATATGTCAGTAAGTAGTTCTTAGATATGGGAATTAGCTATAAATACAAGAAAGTGACGTAGAGAAATATTTGTTTCGTTATATTTAAATTGTCATAGTTTTTATTTTTAGATGAAGTCAAATTATGTAAATTTTGTCTAACATTTTAAGGTATATACATATATTTTTTTTATCATATTAATATGAACAAAATTATAATCAATAATATTTTTCTTATAGTTTTTAAAAATCTAAAAAATTTTATGTTAAAATATTTAATAAATTTATTCTAATTTAATTATAAAAATTAATCAAATTATTATGACGACTAAAATGAGATGGATAGAGTATATAACATTTCCAGTATGACAATTTTGTTTTTTTATCATTTATGTTGTTGGAAATTTGTCACCTAAATTTGGCCTTTATGCCACCCAAGTCCTTTTCTTATTTCACTTTATCTTTTGGTTGTGTCTCCAATTGACGACGGTGTTTACGTATATATGTCTATAAAATTCAGCTATACAAGTTTCATATAGCTTTATTTATCTAATTTAATTAGTAGTACATATGATTTTACTATTTAAAGAATTACAAAGGTTAAAGTACTTCTTTATTACATATTTAATAGCACATGCTTTTAATTTCTAAAGTGCTATTGAAAATACTCGTAAACTTGACGAATATTTAGTTTCATTCTTGAATTATTGATGATCTTAATAAATTCTTGTCAAGTTTAGAAGTATTTTTAGTATTTCTCTCTGACTTTTTCTTAAGCTCTCTATACTCCAACAAGAGTTTGAGACCACTTGTTATATTGAACTATCGAAAATATATTTAAGTTCAATTATCAAGTAAAACGGTGATCTAAGACTATCAATAGTTTAAAAATAAAACTAATAATTTACAATAAATTGGTATTTTGTGGGCACTGACCATGATCACATAGTTCAGCTGAGAATGATGATGTACTTTGGAACGACCATTATTTTCATGCTTTATTTACTTTACGGTGAGATTATTATGAGTTTGAACCAACAAGATCAGTTCCTTTAGGCTTTATGTACTTGTAAAACTTTTTAATTTCTACTTAATATAATTTCTTTTTCTTTAACCAAAAAAAAATAAAAGAAAAAGAAAATCAGATTCATGAAAACGTGTACAGAGTATTAGAACGTATAGACTTGATATTATTACTTATGAACTAGAAATTTCAAGTTCAAATTTTGAAAAATAAGAAATTTTTATACAAATAAAAAAATGAGTTTAATATATTATATAACAAATTAAATCAAACATTACTAAGAAATTTGACTCTAGTATAATTTAATCAAAGAAGAATGTGATGTCGTAGATGAAACTATTTCTTTTTCAATCAGCCCCTACTGTCCAGATATAGGAATACTCTTATCGAACATCGGACTGATAGAAACCAAAAAAAAAAAAAATTAGTGAGAGAACTTACCAGTATATTGAGTTTGCCTTCAAAAACAGAGGAAACAGTTTGAATGAGCTCTTCTCTCTGTTCTTTAGAAAATAAATCACAAACAGAACCAGTCACCTTAAATCCTTTGGCTTCCCATTCTTGTATCTTCTCATCAAGCTCTTTCTTATTTCTTGAACATGTATGAACAACTGCTCCAAATCCCGCTAATTCCTCCACTATTGCACACCTAACATAGGAAAAAAAATTGTTGAAAAAGAGAAACACCAGTTGTAGGCACGTAATTTTTAACCCTCAACCCAATAACAATAACACCATATCCAATGGAGTCCTACAAGTAAGAGGTCTGAACAGGATAAAAATATACAGATACCTTACTACTGCTGCTCTGAAAAGACTGTTCCTAGAAGTAACTTAACTTACCCAATACCTCTTATTCTACCACTAACCAGAGAACTGTAAACACGTCATTTTTGACCATCGACCTGTCAAGAAAAAGGAGTAACTTAACTTACCCGATACCTCTGGTTCCACCAGTAACTAGAGCTGTCATCCCATGAAGGGACCATTTCTGGACTCTGCTGTTACGGCTACTGCTAGTGCTACTCTGTTCTTGCCCAGTTGCCATCTTTAATTTTCTCAAAAAATCAAAATAAATACTTTTAATTTTTTCAAGAATTCAAATTTCAAGATCCAACACTTTAATTTTCTTGTTTGCAGACTGCAGGAATGATACAAGGAAGGCTTTATTATTTATAACTACATAAGATTTAATAGAACTTTAGATCAGAAGAAAAAGTCAATGCAAATTGATCAACGGATAGAAATGATGGAGGGGATTTCAATGGAGATCAACGGTTGTAAAATATTCATCTACTTTTTTGTTTATTATTTTCTTAGTTTCCTAGGTACTTACAATAACTAAGCAAGCTAGAAAGTGTTGAGTGGTAGCATTATGGACCAATAATTTTGATTGTCTTATACTTTCTATTGGCTCTGCATATTTGATTCAACAACATTATACTTATTCAAATTTTATAGTGAGATTAAAAAAGGTAAAATTAAATATATGTACTTTTTATCATTATCTCACAGAGATAAAGAGATGATTTTCAAATATTTTCAGTTCAAGTGTAATAAATTTAGATTTATGTATATATATAAGAAGACATTAAAGAGAATATGGCAAGTAGCAAGGTAAGTCAGAAAGGAGACAAACAAAACAATAAATTAAATACAAATGTAGTCTTAGCTTCTTCTCTTTTTTAGCAAAGGCAAATTAAGTTAATTTTTTTTTTTGGAACAATCTCAACATGTCTTCGTTGAGGGTTGCTTTGCGAAAAATCTAGTAGTCTCTGACTTGGTTTTTGGATCCTAAATCTCAGCCCCTTTCTTGCTTGCCTCATTCTCAGGTTAGCTTTTGTACTTGACTAAGTAGTATTTCACTGTACAATGGGTGTATGGGCTAGCCCAGTGTGCGGTCAACTATGATATACTCAACTTTTTTAATAAGTTTATCTATAATATCTGGTGGTGCCCTTTTGGACGCTATTATAATCGAAACAAAATAAATGACATACTAGAATATATTATTAAAAATAATAATAAAAATAAAAATACACCTACAATAATGCAATTAATATCATGACAACCACCAGCTACTTTAAGCAAGACAACACTACACTACCTACTAACACAAATATGAAATTACTTTGTATTTAATGATATCATTTACATTTGGAAGCTTCTCGTTACCATTTAAAATTAATATGACAAAGGATCGAGAGAAATTTTATATACTTAGGTGTACAGTTGGCCAGAAATCAGAATGCAAACAACTTGCAGATATTATATTATTTCAATATAGAAGTTGTAAGAATTTACAAAAATAAAAATAGAAGAATAACAAGGCTATAAAGTGTTTCCAAATCAATCAAACATAAAATAGCTTAAACTTTCATGGGTTTAAATTTTTTTTTTAAAGAAATGCTCTTTTTGAAACTAGAGTCATAATTGAAATAAAGTTTAATAGAGTCATAATTGAAATAAAGTTTTTCTTTCATTATTTAGCTTCATCTATATCAAACAATGTATACTAATAAAAGACAAAAGAAATAAACTCTCTCTTTTATTATGTATGTTGATTGAGTTGTCTTTAGATATACTATCTCTGTTTCTATATACAATGTATATATCGAATGTATCTCATTTTCTTCTTTCGTCCGCCTTCATTTTCTCTCTACTTCTTTGTAACTGTATTTCACACTTTCATGTATATGTGTATTCAATATGAATATGCACTGATGTATCTAATGTATTGTGTACGTCTTTTTCATTCCATTGTATCCAGTATCAAATATTTAGTGTATCTAATATAAGAAATGTATTAACGGATTTAGTGTATTTGTGCATAGTTACAAATTTATTCTGAGAGGGCACTGATGCATCTAGTATAAAATATGCATTGATGTATCCGATATATTTGTGTATATCATTTTCATTATAGTGTATTTATGTATATCAATTTCATTTCAATATATCCAATATCAAATATCTCATGTATCTAGTACCAGTTCATGTATTCAATACAAAAATGACATTTGATGTATTCAGTGAATCTCTGCATAATTATGTCTTGATTTTAAGAGGGCACAGATTTATCTAGTATATTTTTGCATAGTTATAGACTTATGGATTGATTCTCAGAGGGAACTAATGTATATAGTGTATCTATGTTTTATCTTGTGTGTATATGCGTAAATACATCTATCTCATATTAAATTTATGATGTATCCAATATACCGCTACATAAATACATACTTAGAAAATGACAAAAATAAAAATATATGTGCATAGACACATGTATCTAATTAACTATGCCTTATATACATTAAAAAAAAAGACGAAAACGAAAAGAGTTGCCCAGATTTGCGTATTTATGCATACATAGATATGTAGGTAAAACTTTATAAGTAGCATTTATAAGATAATGTATTTCAAGTTATAGCAATATTTTTTTCTTTTGAGTTTTAACAGTAGAATATATCATCCTATAGCAGTTTTTCATTTTTTCATTGGGAAAAAATATTTAAATCATCATCACGACATATTTTGAGGAGAAGATAATTGAAATAAACCTCACTTCATTAAATCTCTCAAATTAGTTCACTAATTATGTCGATTTATCTTCCAAAATATATTTATTTTTATTTAGACTACTTGCCTTTTACAAATCGTTTACAGGTATCAATTCTATTTATATCTGAAAAAATAAAAAAATCATTTGAATTGCAAATAAATGTTTAAATTCCTTAAATCTCTCAAATTAGTTCACTAATTAAGTTTTTTTTTTAATTGTTTATTGTGTGTCTATTTTACTGTTTATCAGGAGGTTGCCGTAGTTTATCCCGAATTTATAACTATTCATGTAATATCTAAGCAGTGAAAAACACAATATATAGTTGGATATGTTTTTATATGAAATACAAAATATTTTGAGTATAAATTTGTTATATATTTGTGGTTTTTAATTGATGCCAACAAAAGCCTTAGAATTTTGGTATCCAAACACCATAAATTCTATATAAAATGAGTGACCACTCTATATTAAGCATTATTTATTTTATTAAATTTAGTATATAAGGAGTATAAAAAATTTGGCTTATCGTATGCAATTAAAGCAAAAATTATGTCATTCTTTTATGACACCTAAAATGTGTATATATTTTGTAATGTCAGTTTTTATTACATTAGATATTTTTTTGAGCATTAAAAATGGTATTTTATAGGGGTGTACATGGTTCGGGTTTGTTCAGATTTTTTAAATATCAAACCAAACTATTTATGTCAGGTTTTTTAATGTATAGACCAAACCAAACCAATAAAATTCAGATTTTTCAATTTTGAATTTTTTTGGATTTTTTCGGGTTTCTCAAATTTTTTTGGTTTTTCGGTTTTTTTTTGATTTTTTTTGCAAGTATTAGAATTAATTTAAACTTTATAGTTACTAATATGAAAAACTTACCTAAATATATCATATTTAAA
>DF363078.1:0-11272 GCA_000787875.1 Solanum virginianum
ATAACATAGTCCTATCATAGAACATAGTTCAATGAAAGAGAGCAAACCCTACATCCATCAATGCTAAGTCCAATCCTACGGAATACTTATAATAATCATACTTTAGTAACTTATGAGAAACATAGAATCATGACACGAGTAGTTCTAAAACATCCTTGACCTCTAATGGTGAGCCCAACTTCAAACATAAGAATTGTTCATCATCAAACATTACCCTTGCATTAACATCAACATTAAAGGGCTCACCATATGTAAAATCTTTAAGAAAGGGCTTAAACCCGGCTTTACAACATCATCAACACTTCCATGAGTTAAACATATCTTTAGAAAGCTCATAATCATCATAGCGTCACTTGGATCATAAATCAACCAATAGATCATCAAAACCTAAAGAATCCTTACAAAGGGATTTTATTAAATACTTGGCAGGTGTGTAATGCTAGTGTAAAACCATGCAATTCAAGAGTGAAATCATCTAGAAAATTCATTGTCAAACCATCAATAGGTACTTAGTAACACCCTCAAGCAATATACATCAAAACCCTTCATCAAATCTCACAATAGATCTTAGATTCATAGCTTAAAACATGCTAAAACAATCACACTTTCATGAAAGTCCAACATAGTGCGCAGTGAAATTCATAATAAGTAAGACCCATGAGTAAATCAACTTTAAATCATGTAATATTAGGTAAAAGGAAGCTGGGTATCATGGGTGAAAGTATCCTATGAAACAAACCCACGTACCTTGACTTTGGAGAGTTTATTGAAGAAGATTTGAAATGGAGGCTTGAATCTTGAATAAAATCCTTAGATCTAGATGTGTTTTAGGACACTTGAATCTTAAGGAGGACTTGGGGCTTGACTTAGTTTCCTTGAATTCCAACAAAACTTCTTGAAAACCTTGAGAATGGATGGAGAATTTGATGTAGATTACAGAGGAATTGAGAGGTATTTGGTTGGTTTTATGAGGGATTTTCATGTATATAGGTATAGAGTTATTACCCAATTGCCCTGGAGTAAAAAAAATATTTTTCAGAAATTTTTCAACTAGTCCGCATCGCTGACCCATCGCGGATAGCTGCTGCTTTTGCAAAGTTTCACCAAAAATTATTTTTCTTGGCACGGACAAACAACTAGAAAACATCGCTGACCCATCGCGGATAGCTGCTAAAATTGCAAAGTTTCACCAAAAATTATTTTTCTTGGCACGGACAAAGTATACCTTGCAGGTACTCATTTTCCCACCCAATTTGGCCGTATGAACGAGAATATAAAGTTGGATTTGCGAAATTCTGCATAGATTTTGAGATATTGAAAAAAAAATATCATAGGGTCTTTCCGAGCTATTGTAGGGGTGTTTAAATATCCCCGATTTGAGATATAAGAGAATTACGATTATGGGAGGATTCCTAGGCAAGTGTGGGGTGTTTCAATATCTCCCTATAGGAAACATTCATTCTCGAATGTCAAAGAAACATACATAAAAAGAGTAATCTTGGACAAATCAGCCCCAACAAGAATACAACAATACATTTAAAATGCAACAGTACATTTAAAACACCATTTTCAAAATCTCAACATAAGTGTCAAAAATCATCATGAACTTGTCAACATGAACATGGATGCATGCAAATGACATAAGGGCTGAAGCATAGGACATCAAATCATACGAAGGTGTTCAACATGTTATCATAAGCTTGAATAGAATTAAAGAGGTATGAATATCGCTTTTCTATGCCCATTCTAGCTCCCTGAGAGACACTTTCGACTTGACGATTCTTCCAAAGGGGCCTTGACGAATACTACACCCTTACCAATCAACTTCTTCAAACCTTCCATCTAATACCTACACCGAAACCTCTTCCTAAGGCAACTTATCCTCCACTAACACCCACAATCTTATGAGTTCTATAGCACTAGAGTCGCCACCACATCCCTTCAACCTAAAAGCATAAAAAATTAGAAAAACCATAACCATATACCTAGGTAATTCCAATCTTTAAGCAACCTTACCAATCCTTCTCTACACTGTATAAGGACTCACAACCCTAAACTCATTGTCACCTTCATCACACATAATCCACTTGGTACCATAAACCACCATCTCCCCCTTGGGAGACAACCTCCACTCTATCATTTTTTCACCCAAAACTCCAAACCCTAGTAAGGCGGAAACAAGGCCTTGATTAAACTAGATCTCTTCAACCAAAGAAGATTTGGAACCATTAAGAATACTACACCACCATGCTCAACTTCCTCCAACCTAACCCCCAATCTAGCCAACCGATGGATCTCTCTAGTCACCCCCTACCCCCATCATCAACACATGCTAGGCTACATAGTGCATTGACAACAACATTAGCCTTATTGGGGAAAAATAATGCACACTCATATCATAATCTAGGCTTCTTGTAGCACCAACCATAGCATTAGCCTTACCGGGGAAAAATAATGCACACTCATATCATAATCCTTAAAGAGTTCTAATCACCTTCTTGTTATCTTCCATTCACATCTATCATATTTAGCAAACAATCCCCTCATTATCCAAGACTTACAACCCTACCCCTAAATGATTAACAAGCTTTAAATAAATTAATGCTTCTCCACTAAAGGCCATCTCCAACACATCAAGGTAGGGCTTTAAGACCCTATTCATGAAACCCACAAACATAGTCAGTGCATAAATCAACCAAACAACTCCAACAATACTCAAATGCTCACCCCTAGTCCGGAAAGACACTTAGGATTATCACCTACCCTCATCCTCACTTAGACACAAAACTTAAAACAAAGATTATACTTAGAGAAGTGACTAACCCATTGTAGTTGAGCATAGAACCAATTATGTCATGGAGTACCCCCTTGGCTATCTTGACCCTCTTGACACTCTTTAGAACCGCCATCTCTACCCTCGGGTTGAGCATGAGGACAACCACTAACTTTGTGACCAAATCCACCACAACTAAAGCAATTATTAAACTTCTTCAAACACGGGCCACCATGGCCTTTCCAACACTTCCGGTATCTAGGCTTTGTCACCCCCTCGATACCTCCTTAGAATCTTTGATTTGGCACCCTATCATAGGAAAACCTATCATTGGAAGAATTGGGTGACTCTTGGCCTTGGAACTTGTGTCATTGAGGAAATCGGCCACCCTTGGGAGTTTAGAACTTACTATCAAGTGGGAAGAACCTATTAAGAAAGGCCACCTTGAACTCCTCCCATCGAACCACATTGTCTACCCCCTTCTCTTCCTACCATTGTATGAACCATATTTGTGCCACCCCCTTGAGTTGGTAAGCCGCCACTTTGCCTTCTCTTCCAACCTCATGCCCATAATAGATAGCACTTTGCATACTTCATCAATGAACTCTTGAGGGTCCTCGTCCACCTTTGACCCATAGAATTTTGGTGGGTTCAGCCTCATGAAGTCTCTCACCCGAGATGATAGGGTAGGAGCATGAGGGGCTTAGGCCCCTTGATTGGCTTGATTAGCCACAACTTGGGCAAGCATAGTGAGAGCATCCTGAAACCCTCCATCGATCGGTTGCCCCTCGGGTGTGCAGGCTCCTCTTCCCCTTGCGTTAGGCATGATCTAGCATATCAAAGAACAATCATTAGGGGGGAATATCCTTACTTTAACTCTATAGCATGGCTTAAAACATAAAGAAGGGAACCCTTACCTAAATTGCCTCAAAGCCTCCTATTCATAGTTAAGGTGCACAACGCAACCATGAATAAGACTCTAATCGACGCAGTGTGTTGGACTCTAGGATCTAACAACCTAGTGCTCTGATACCATCTTTATCATGACCCAAGACTAGGTCCTAGACGTGACCAGTAAATGGGGAACTCGAAGGAACCCCAAACAAGCCTCATAGCATGTCATTACACATCGTTGGTCACAGAAGTAATTAAAAATGACAATAAGAGACAACATTAACAAGGGGAATTGGGACTAAGGGAGCGAGAAAGAAAGAGAAAGTAATACTTAAATATCAAAGTTGAGTCAAACTCAAGCATAATACAGAACTTGTCCAGCAACACCTCTAAACATAGATACTTAGCAGGGGCCAAAACAAGCAACCGGGCTCACCCACATAGCAATGACAATAGGTAATCCAAATATACAAGATATAATCAAAACATAAGCATGAGAGAGGATAGATATTATCCCTGGACATAAGGACTCACCAAATGCTAACTTGAACAATTCGTCTAGCCATGAGGAGGAGAATCAATAGGGGCACCAATTCCTACATAGTGACATTATGTAGGTATAGAGTATGCATTAGTACATTTGAATATATTATGTATATGGGATGCAATGCAATAAGAGATAGGTATAATAATCAAAATGAATAAGTGTAAGCAATTGATTCACATAATAACAATATGGCATGCATGATCAATGCTTGATGTAAAACATGCTTGTAAATCATTCCAATTGCATAGAGCATATTACATAAGTGTAGGAAGAGACTTCAACCGACATATAATGACCCAATTTTGTATGAAGTAACCTTTCTTATAAGAATATGATCCAATTTTGGAAAGGATTTCATTATGAAATTCACCACGGGAACACGACCCAATTTTGGGAAGAACCTCAAGAGAAAGTATATTAAGTGGATCCACAAGTATTGCAAGGGTATGACATGGTCCTATGGTGGTACATAGTTCAAGAAAAGAGAGCAAACCCTCCATACATCGGTGCTAATCTAATCCCATGGATTACTTATGATAATCATACTTTAGTAACTTATGAGAAACATAGAATCATGACAAGAGTAGCTCTAAACATCCTTGACCTCTAATTGTGAACCCAACTTCAAACATAAGAATAGTTCATCATCAAATATTATGAATATGTCAACATCAACATTAAAGGGCTCACAAGAGGTAAAATATTTAAGAAAGGGCTTAAACCCGGCTTTACAAAATCATCAACATTTCCATGAGTTAAACATATCTTTAGATAGCTCATAATCATCATAGAGTCACTTGGATCATAAATCAACCAATAGATCATCAAAACATAAAGAATATTTAAAAAGGTATTTTATCAAACACTTGGCGGGTGTGTAATGCTAGTGTAAAACCATGCAATTCAAGAGTGCAGTCATGCTAGAAAATTCATTATAAAAGCTTGATAACACCCTCAAGCAATATACATCAAAACCCTTTATGAAATCTCACAATAGATCTTAGATTCATAGCTCAAAATATTCTACAACAATCATATTTTCATGATATCCCAATATAATGTGCAGTTAAATTCATAATAAGTAAGACCCATAAGTAAATCAATTTAAATCATGCAATTTTAGGTAAATGAAAGGTTGGGTATCATGGGTAAAAGGAACCTATGAAAGAAATCTACGTACCTTCACTTTGGAGAGTTTATTGAAGAAGATTTGAAATTGAGGCCTAAACCTTGAATGATATCCTCAGATATGGATGAGTTTTGGGACACTTGAAGATTGAGGAGGACTTGGGGCTTGACATGGTTTCCTTGAATTCTAACAAGACTTCTTGAAAACTTTGGGAATGGATGGAGAATTTGATGAAGATTAGAGAGGAATCTAGAGGATTTTGGTTAGTCGTTAGGGCTCAAAATGGCTTGACAATAAGGGATTTTTGTGTATATAGTTATAGGGTTATTACCCAATTTCCCTAGAGTGAAAAGAATAATTTTTGGACATTTTTGAACTAGTCTGCGTTAGGTCCGCATCGCAGACCCATTGCGAACAACTACTATTTTTGTAAAGTTTCACCGAAAATAATTTTTCTTGGTACAGACAAAGTATACCTTGTATGTACTCATTTCCCTAGACAACATTTCCCTCTAAATAAGAATATGAAGTTAGATTTGTGAAATTTTGCATGGATTTTGAGTTATTTAGAAAAAACATCATAGTGTCTTTTCGAGCTATGTGGAGGGGTGTTTAAATATCACCAATTTGAGATATAAGAGAATTACAATTACAAGGGCATTTCTAGGTAAGTGTGGGGTGTTTCAGTACACTCAATAGAAGGAGGAGAAAGGGAACAACAATATTGTTCTATGGTAGGAGTTTAAGGAAGCTTTCCTCAACTGGTTCTTTCCTCTTGAGCTTAGAGAGGCTAAAATGGTGGATTTTTTGAATTTGAAACAAGGATCCATGAGTGTGAGGGAGTATACCCTCAATTTTAACCAACTCTAATTATGCTCCACACTTGGTTACTGACCCAAGGTCCATAAATAAGTTCGTGATAGTTGTATCTGACTTGGTGAGTAAGAAGTGCTAGTCCACTATGTTGACTAGTGACATGGACTTATCCCACTTAATGA
Organism: Solanum virginianum; assembly: GCA_000787875.1. Taxonomy (NCBI): domain Eukaryota; kingdom Viridiplantae; phylum Streptophyta; class Magnoliopsida; order Solanales; family Solanaceae; genus Solanum; species Solanum virginianum. The sequence continues at coordinate 6,342 of DF363078.1, forward strand.
CTTATGTCGAACAACTGGAGGAGGAAAAGTTGAAGAAGATAAAGGGTCATGAGGCCAAGATGGCCCATTTTCAGGGTAAGTTCCAAAGTCCCAAAGGTGGTCGGTTTCATCAAGGCCAAGGGTCTTCTCATGCTTCTAATAGGAAGTTTGCCAATGACATTCCTAAGGCCTAAGGTGATGGTGGTGTGGGTCCTAATGATATGTGTCCAAGATGTGGTAGGGGTCATAGTGGCCCATGCTTGAGGAATACTAATTCTTATTATGGTTATGGGAAGGTGGGGCATAAGGTGATGGATTGCCCTCGAAATTGAAACAAGGGTAAGGATATTCATCCTTAAGGGTGGAGTGCTAATGCAGTTCCTTTGGGTAGAGGAGGCCAACAGGGTGGTGCCCCGAGGCACAATCGATTTTATGCTCTTCATGGAAGGAAAGGGGTTGATGAGGTTCCTAATGTCATCACCAGTATGTTAAAAGTCTTTGATTTTGATATGTATACATTGATAGACCCAGGTGAAATGACCCCAAAAAGTGCTCAAAAATGTGCCTCGAAAGTGCCCAAAATCATAATTTTCATATACCTAAATATTCATGCATGATATCAAAAATCCAACTTCATATTCTTTTTCAGGAGGTCATTTTGAGTGGAAAATTGGTCTAACCCCCATTTAAGAGTAAACAATTAGCAATTTTGATTTTCCAAAAATGCAATTTCCAGTGGAGTTTACGCACCCCTTTCGCGACGCGCACTAGTGTTAAAACTGGTGTAGATTTTTTACTTCGGTCTATGATTTTATGTTTGGGCCTAACTGTTCCCAAATGTGAAAACACCTATACTTAGTCATTTTTCACCCTAATATCATTCTAAACATTCCACTATACTCATTCAAACACTTAGCCAAATATTTTACTCCTAAACTTAAGTCTCAAAATCTTTTCCATATCTTAAGGATTGCACTTAAACTTCAAGTGTCCATCTCCAATCTTCATCAAGTTCATCCCCAAAGCTAAGGTATGTGGGTTTCTTTCATGGGTTCCTTTCACCCATGATGCCTAAGCTTCCTTTTCCTCAAAATTGCATGATTTAAAGTTGATTCACTAATGGGTCTTATTTATTATGAAAATTACTACACACTATGTTGGCGTTTATGAAAAGTGTCACTATTTTTCTATGTTTTTAGCTATGAAACCATGATCTATCGTAAGATTTGATGAAAAATTTTAGTATATATTGCTTGAGAGTGTTACCAAGTATCTATTGAAGGTTTTACATTGAATTTTCTAGGATGCTTTCACTCTTGAATTTCATGGCTTGACACTAGCTCTACACACTCTCTAAGTGTTTGATAAAATATCCAGTTATGATTTCTTAAGAAATTTAAGGTCTAATGCATGTCTTATGAGTTGAATGACTAAATGATGATGAAATGATGAATGAATGATGATGAAAGTGATATATATATATAATGACTATATGATGATTAAAGGAATGTGTGAACATGATGAATATATGATGATGAGAGCAATATATGGCTAAACTGACTATATGATAGGAGGAATATACATATACACGCATATATATGTATATATATGTGTGTGTGTATATATATATATATGTATATATATATATGATATTATCTCTATAGTGTTGGGGATGACTAAGCCTAGCTCGGGGGGTGGGGGTGGGGGGAAGGGTTGTAGGGTCAGGTTAACTTATTAAGGGGTTTGTACCTCGATCGCGTACCTCGGGAGGTGGTAGACCTAGGTAACCTTGTTGAGGTTAGGTACCCATCAATCTTCTTGGGTGTTTTGTACTCTATCATCCATGTTGGGGGCTTTTACCCATTAACCCATTGGGGGTTTATAGTCCATCAACTTTATGAAGGGGTTTGTACCTCATGCGTCTCTCCAAGGAGGTGGTAGGCCTTGGATTTCGCTAAGAATGGTCACTCCCTACATATGTGTTATGTCCTATGAAAGTATGATTTAATTCAAGCATCTTCCATCATGTCATATTGTTATATGCTCATCTATTGCCTAATTATGCATTTCGATTATGATGTATATCTATTGTTGCATTGCATACTACATACTTAGTACATTCAAGTGTACTAGCGCATACTCTATACCTATATGATGTCACCATGTAGGAATCGAAGCACCACAGATCATCTTCCTCCTCCATGTGACTAGTATGACTGTCTTACAAGTATGTTGGCGAGTCCTCCATTCCAGGGCCATTACTTATGATCTCTTGCTATGCATTAAGACCTATCTCTTTGATTATGTATTGACTATGAGGATGAGCCTGGTTGCTTGTCTTGGCCTTTGCTCTTATCTATGTAATAAAAGTGTTGTTGGACATGTTATGTATCTATGATATGAGCCTTGACTCTACTGACTCTTGTTGTTTATGATGTGGAGGTTTTCCCTTAACCTCTTTACCCTTGCTTCGAATCTTTTATCGATTCTACGACCAAGGATGTGTAATGATATGTTAAGAGGCTTGCTTGGTATCCTTTCGGGTTCCCATGTGTTGTGTCACGTCTAGGCCCTACGTTTGGGTCATGACAAACTTGGTATCAGAGAACTAGGTTTTTACATCCTCAAAGTCCAACATATCGCATTGATTAGAGTCTTATTCATGGTTGTGTTATGCACCACAACTATGAGTAGGAGGCTATGAGACATTTTAGGAACTGTTTCTCTTCTTCACATTCTAAGTCATGCTATGGATTTGGAGTAAGTTTTTCTCCCCTAACAATTGTTCTTTTCTATACTAGATCATGCCTAACATATGGGGAAAATGAGCCCGCACATCCAAGGAGCAACTGGCCAATAGAGAGCTTAGGGATGCTCTCATCTTGCTTGCACAAGTTATGGCTAATCAAGCCAACCAAGGGGCCCAAGCACCTCATGCTCCTACAGTAGCTTCTTAGGTGAGAGACTTCATGAGAATGAACCCCCCCAGAATTCTGTGGGTCAATGGTAGATTAGGACCCTCAAGACTTCATTGATGAGGTCTATAAGATTTTGGCTATCATGGATGTGAGGCCAGAAGTAAAGGCAGAGTTGGCGGCCTACCAACTCAAAGGGGTAGCAAAAATATGGTACAACTAATAGAAAGTGATGAATGTGAAAGGATTTTTCGAACATTGAAAGATAAGCTTGTGGGGGGTTGCATAAATATAGTTCATATAATAGAAAGAAGAGAAGGGAGTCAACTATATGGTGCTTTGGGAAGAGTTCAAAGTGGCTTTCCTTAATCGGTTCTTCCCTCTTGAGCTTAAGAAAGCTAAATTGATGGAATTAATGAATTTGAAATAAGGGTCAATGAGTGTGAGGGAATATGTCCTCAATTTCAACTAACTTTGAAAGGTTATTCCTTATTTATTGTCGACCCAAGGGCTAGAATGAACAAGTTTGCGATGGAAGTGTCCGACTTAACAAGTAAATAATGTCGGTCTGTTGTGTTTATTGGTGACATGGACTTGTCCCATTTGATGAACTATGCCAAACAAATGAAAAAAGAGAAATTAAGGAAAAAAAGGGGTCATGAGGCTAAGAGGGCCCATTTTGAGGGTAAATTCCAAAAGGGTGGTCGGTTCCATAAGGGCCAAGGGTCTTCTCATGCATTTCAAAAGAGGGTTGCCAATGATTTTTTGAGGGCCCAGGGTGTTAGGGGTGTGGCTCCTATTGATGTGTGTTCGTCATGTGGTAAGGGTCATGGTGGCCCAGGCTTGAGGAATATCGGTGTTTGAAATGGTTTTGGGGAAATAGGGCATAAGGCAATTGATTGTCCTCAAAATTGCAACAAGGGTAAGGAGGTTCATCTGCAAGGTGCTAATATGGTTCCTTTGGATGTAGGTAGCCGACAAGATGGTGCCCCAAGGTACAATTGGTTTTTTGCTTTGCATGGGAGGTAAGGGGTTGATAAGGTCCCTGATGTTGTTACTGGTATGTTAAAAATCTTTGATTTTAATGTGTATGCATTGATTGATCTGGGTGCCACTCTTTCTTTTGTTACCCCCCTTTATTGCCAAAAAGTTTCATATTGAGCTCGAATTGTTGCATGAGTCATATGAGGTATCTACTCCTATTTGACATGGTTGATTGTGATATTATTCTTGGGATGGATTAGTTGCAAGCATACTATGGTTCTATTGATTATAGAACTCGTAGGGTCATGTTCCAATTCCTAAATGAACCCGTCCTTGAGTGGGAGAGTCAAAATATAGTGGTTAAGGGTTGATTCATCTCTTGCATTAAAGCCTTTAAGTTGATCTCTAAGGGGTGTCTTTACTATCTTATGAGAGTTAGGGATGTGGAGTCCAATGTCCTTCCCATAGAGTTGGTTCCAGTTGTAAATAAGTTTCTTGATGTCTTCCCAAATGACCTTTAAGGTGCTCCTCCCGAAAGGGAAATAGATTTTCGTATAGACCTCCTCCCCAATACTCAACCTATTTCTATTACCCCTTACCGTATGGCCCCGGGTTGCTAAAGGAGTTGAAGGAACATTTGAGGGATTTGTTGGAGAAGGGTTTTATTAGACCTAGCCAATCCCCTTGGGGTGCACCGATGTTATTTGTGAAGAAGAAGGATGGGTCTCTTAAAATGTGTATTGACTACCTGTAACTCAATAGGGTCACCATCAAGAATAGGTATCCTCTTCCAAGAATTGATGATTTTTTTGGTGAATTGCAAGGGGTTAGCCACTTCTCCAAGATTGATCTTCAGTCCCGGTATCACTAAGTGAAGGTGAGGGAGTGTGACATTGCCAAGACGGCCTTCTGGACTAGGTATGGTGATGTTATGTCAAAACACAACATATTTTGTGCCTGAAACAAAGGATTTTGTGAGTTCTTAAAGCAAATTTTTAGTGTTTTGAAGTGTTTTTGGGTTAATCTTGCAGAAAAGTTAGGTTGGCATGATTG
>DF363077.1:0-21502 GCA_000787875.1 Solanum virginianum
GTCAACTAATGCATATACATTATGTGAAAAGATGGATAATGTACCTGTGACTACATTGAGTGAAGCTTCTAAATTTTACTGACTTCCCAGAGCATAAGTGCGATTCTGGACTCCGCTTGAGCTAGCTGCCCCTTTAATACCTCTACCATGACTCATAGGTGCTTGTTGACCCCTACCTAATAGAGGAACTGATGATGATAATGCAACAACTAACCCAGTAGATTGTGTTATATCAACTATATGCCTTCTCGGGCAATCTCTTATCGTATATCCTGGCGCACCATACCTGTCCCAATTTGACATATACTTGAATGAGTTCTTCCACACTATTTATAAGGTTGCTAGGAGTCATTTGCTGGCCTGCCGAATATCCTACTGTCCATGCACCTTGTCTCTCACCTCTTTGACAAAACTGATTGCTCCTAGACCCTTGAAGTTTATGGCGGAGCAGTAGCTGTAGAGTAGGAGGATGATGGCCTAGGCGATCTATTAGAAAATCGAGGCCTAAGCTTGCCTTGGGATAGTGTAAACTACCCTGTAGACCTAGCCCTCTTGGACTGCTCCCTTTCTAGCTCTTGTGTCCTACTTCTTTGCCTCTGATCCTCCAATTTCTATACAAAAGCTTGCATTCTCGCTATATCCATGTCTTTGTTAAAGGAAGCAATGGTGCAATCTTTTACCAGATACGTATCTAATCTATCCACATATTTATGAACTCTATCTGCCATAGTAGAAACTATATTAGGAGCATACCTGGCAAGGGAATTAAGTTGAAGGCTATACTCCCTCACACTCATATTCCCTTGGTGGACATTCAAGAACTGATCTGTACTCGGATCTCTAATGGCAAGTAATGGTCAAGAAATGCCTCTTTGAACTCCTTCCAGGTAGTTGGAGGTGCATCTATACCCTTAGATTTCTTCCAAGCTTCATACCACAATATAGCCACACCTTTCAACCTATATGTCGCTAACTGGACAACTTCTGTACCACTCACATGCATAATATCTAAAGTGTGTTGAATCTAATTAATAAAGTCTTGGGGATCTTCATTAGGATCTGACCCAGTGAAGGATGGAGGGTTCAAATAAAGGAAGTCATGTATCCTCCTGCTAGCTACCCTATTCACACCACCTGCACCTATAATTGGACCTTCATGTCTTTGAACTTGGCTAGCAACTATACGAGTCAATAGTTGGACTGCATTTCTCAGATCCTCCACAGTAGTATCGATAGGTAGTTCTGGGTGAATTTCACTACTTCCTTGTTCATCAGGAGCTGGAGGAGTTGGAGATATCTATGAAAGAGACTTATCTTGAGCCTAATTTTGTTGTCTTACCTGACTGGGTATACCAACCACAACTTTTACTCCCTTCCTTTTACCTTTGTTTTTCCTGGTTTCTGGTATACTTGTTGTACAAAACAATTTAGAAGTTAGACATAATCCACCTATTACACTTGGCTCTATGGCACGATCTAAAGAACAAAAAGAAAGTAACAACTCCTAAATACCATGTAGTCTCCTTCTTATAAATGTGGTGCATAACACATCGATAAACAAGACTCTACATAGACATGGCTTTATAGACTTCATAGGATGACCCCCTCTGATACCACTTCTGTCACACCTAAAGTCCCGTTAAGGCGGACTGGCACCCATTGCCAATAAGTCTTGGGAGAACCAACTTGTATCTATGCACTTTATATATATTATAAGGGATTTCTTCATTCAACATGCCTTTAAGAAAGTAAATAGTAACAACTAGTCAAAAGGGACTGGATATGGCTAGGCCGTTGGGGCCACATTGTGTAAAGTAGGAGACATGACCACACTTTAATTTATATAGTCTCTAAAGCCTCTAGATAAGAAAAAGTATCTGATAAGGGTCGGGACAGGCCCTTTCTTGACCAACTATACAATACAAAAATATAAGGTCTAGACACACAAAACTCCGAAGCAACCTGGAGCTTGGTAATAGTAGTTGGATATACTGTACTCCTGCTGAAGAGATCTACTAGCACCTGTACCTGCAGTATGAAATGCAGGTCCCCTATAAGGGACGTTAATACGAGATAATATACTGAATATATAAGGCAGGAAATACTATATATGAAGTAACAACTCAAATGAAACTATGCACTAGTGTAGGATAAGACACCATCTTTAGTTATACTGTGGGATCATTTACTTTATGTTCTTCTTATTACTTTACCTTTACAGTCTAATCTGTGCATAACATGTAATACAAATGACCAACCAATTAGTGATAAATCTATATCGGGATCGGCCCTAGCTAGGCTTTTCCTTTCACCCCTTGGGCTACCCTCTCACCTCTTTGACAAAACTGATTGCTCCTAGACCCTTGAAGTTTATGGCGGAGCAGTAGCTGTAGAGTAGGAGGATGATGGCCTAGGCGGCTAGGTGATTCTTCCACCCCTTGGGTTACCACCAATCAATAAGCAATATACTTTACTTTATCTTTCAGTTACCTTTGAGATAATTCTTTTAGTAGTAATAATATTGGAGCTATAGGACTGTAGATATAGTATGTGACATGTAAATAATCATACAAGACAATATGACAATGAAAAGAGTACGTTACACAAATAACGAAATGCATATGAAATGAAACAACTCGTGAACTTTATTTAGAAACAAGGACCCATGTGACTTGGTATCCACGTATATATACAGATTTGAAGGTGACTATGTATGGGAGCATATGAACATGTGAAAGAGTGAAGACACAGTCAATAGTTATCTGGGAGTTGGTAAGTGCCTTTATGTACCAAAGAAGAATCTATACGATCTTGCTATTACCTCGAGATAACCTTCCCTTCTTCCAAATATTTATCTATAACATAGTAGGTGATAAAACTAGCATTAGTAGCCAATAGATACATCTTGGCAGCCTAATCTCATAAAAAAAAACAATGTATGGGCAGCAAGAGGATAATTATAAACCCGAGCGTATTCTTTCAACCTTTCTGCCCCTAATCGTTATTTTCTAATACACATTCTCATATACATAACATATGCATCCTGATTTAGTTCCATAATAGTCTTACAACAGCCAGCAAAGCACAACATATAACAATTCTACATAACAGTCACGTGTAGCCTGTTTTACTGCCATAACAGTTTTACAACAGCCCACAAGGCACAACACATAACAATTCTGCATAATATATAAATAGGCAGCATAACATTACATCACTTTGCTACATTTTGACGTCGATAATTGAAAACTTGTTCCAATTTTAACCAAACAGTCCCCACCATATATAAACATAAAACTAGTCCTAAAATTATTCAAAAACAATCCTCAAAATAGGTGAAGGACATGAGACCATACTCCTCAATCAATCAGCCCACAAGTTCCTATTATGAGCACAATTATGATATCACACAAGAACTCACTTTTGCAGACTGTTAAAATTGTGCAGCAACCTTTATAGATCATTATAGACCTAATACACATTAAGAATAGTAACCTTCCTTCATAATCAATCCAACCAATTGTAAAAAAGGTGTAGCAGACTTTGTACATCATTATAGAACCAATACTCATTAAGAGCATTAGCCTCCATAATAAATCCAACCAAAAAGAGAAAAGCTTCCAAATAAACAAGAAAAATGTACAATAACTTTTGGAACATATGTTGTCCAACAATTTCAGCAAAGGTATAATCAGCTTAGCCTCTTATTTTACATAAGAAAATCATACTAAACATATAATTATTCTTACTTAACTTTAACCTCACGGTGTAGGGCTTCTCTAAGAACCCTAAAAGTCTCTTGTAGCTGGTTGTAAAGTCAAGAAAGAGTTAAGAGAGAACTTGCAAAATAATCTGATTGTGTTTGTTCACGTTAAAATGGCTTATGGGAGCTGTTTTAAACCCTTTTAAAAGGGGGCTTTGGCTGACCTACTAAGACATTTTTAGCCTTACTTTACTAAGCTAGTGATACAGCTTCTTGCCCCTTTCACTTGGGCCTTATTGGGTTCAAATTGGTTGGGCGGGCCTTGGCTACCCACTTTTTTCTTTTCTCCTTACTTAGTTTTAGCCCAATTCACCAAGTGAGTTTTGTTGTACCTGGATCCTTTCTCTATTATTCTTGGGCTAAAGATGTAGTCCATTTATGATGCTAAAATATGGGCTAAAGTTATACCCTTAACATGGACTTTATTCATAATTGGTCTTGGAAAAGTTTGACATTGGGCCTTATCTCCGTTTAGCTAGCAAATTTAAGCTAAGTAAGTAGGTGACTCACCTGCTAGCTTTCTAAGTCCTATAAGCACCTCACTTCTATCTTTTCATTTAAGGTTGTGATCTCCTCAATTTAACTTAAAACTTATTTACACTTGACCCTCTTCAGCATTAGACTATATATCGCCCTCTAATTTGAGATTCAAGCACTTTTAAAAATTGGCGCTAATTTGAAGATCCATATCATATTTTATTTGCATAGTACTAGTATTATAAGATGTGGGGTGTAACTAAAAAGCTATGAAAGAACTTGTGGATTTTAGTTGGATTTCATGATAGCCAAAATGATGGTTTTACTACAATGTTGGTGGGTTGATTTGAATGACTTTAAAATGAACTGATTTTACTCCCCTCATGTTCTAAACTCTTTAATTGCTGATTTGAAGCTTATATGTATATTATCCACCACGTTTTGACTAAAGAATTTGACTAGATCCTATGTTGATGAGAGTCTAATTGTAAGACATGTGAATTATAAATATTATAAATGTTGAATGGCTATTATGCACGCTATGAGCTCATGAGAATGTTACATGTGTATGAATGATATGAAGCCCTTTTTTGATATTATGATGTGATGGTTTGATGAACTACTCTTATGATGCTACCATGTGTTGTGGAATTATATAAGTTATATATATGTATATAAATTGAGTATTCCATGGGATTGTCGACCTAGCACCAAGCGGACCTTGAATGATAGTCATTATCCCATAACTATGTGCCACCATAGGTTATTGTGTAATATCTACTGAAAAGGTCATACCATAAGGTATATCACATTGTAATCCCTACCAAAATATTGTATCATAAGGTAAGCACATATCTTAATACCTACCAAAAAGGTCATGCCATAAGGTAAACATATCTTATAACACCAACTGAAAAGGCTATGTCGTAAGGTAAAGATATCTTGTGAAACCCTTTGAAAAGGTCATTTCATAAGGTATGAGATATTTGATAGCACTTTCCGAAAAGATTATATCATAAACTGAGTGGATGGTCTACCTTGGCAAAGTAGACGACTCTTTTTCTTTGTGTAGAGTGAACACAAGGATTCAAAGTACTAACTTACTTGGTCTTATTTGTCTGCTATTGTCCCTTCCCACCTATGCATGATATGTCACATGATTTAATTATTCTTTATGCACATGTTGGGTAAAACATTGACCATTCATGTCATATTGAGCTTATATGTATTCACTATGAATATGCATATTTTTTAATTGCGCATTATGCTCTCTTGTTGCATTGCACCTTGCATACTTAGTACATTCAAAGTACTAGCACATACTTTTTGCCTACATGATCTATCCATGTAGGGACCGAAGCTCCTATCCATCCTCCTCCTCCATGTGGCTAGCCGGATCGTTTGAAGATTGCTATTAGTGAGTCCTCTACTCCAAGGACAATATCCACCTTACTTTCATGCTTTTGTTAAGACTTGACTATTTTTGGGAACTTATCTTTTTAGGTTGAGCCTAGGAGATGTCTTGGCCCCTATTGAATTCATTTTAGAGGTGTTGTTGGATATGGATATCTATGCATTTAGCTTGACTCATATAATGACTATGTAGTAATGAAAGACTCCTCTTAGTCCCTTTATTCCCATTTTGCATTTGTTGTACGCTGATGATTAGATGGAAGTCCCAAGCCCCTAAAACATCCCCATAGTGTGAGACATATTTACCCGCCTCTTAGACTTTATTTATTATGTGATTCATGAAAATCCTCTTCCCTATAACACCCCTAAAGCTTGTGTCCAATGTCCCGCTTCCCTTAGAATTATTTGTTACTTGCTTCTTGTTTAATTATGCTTCCACAACAAAAGATGTGCAAACAATATGCTAAGAGGCTTGTTTGAGTTTCCCTTCGGGTTTCCCATTCATCGTGTCATATCTAAGCCCTAGGCTTAGGTCATAAGAACCTTTTTATGTTTCCAGTGCAAGGCGAAGAATCATCTCCCCAACTTCAAATCTATTTTCTGGATAAGTTCGTGGGGACAGGTGGAGACCATCAAAAATTTCATTTGCTCTCCCCATTTTGAGGATTTGAACTTCCTACCCAAATTCACATCATTTTTCCTTTTTGGCACATTGGTCATGAGTGAGAGCATCAATAGGCCTCTTGCACATCGAGCTTCAAAATCTTCAGCTTTTAAACAAATGACACCCTTATTTGCAAATGAACTAAAGTTTCCATAAATGATTAACTTGGCTTTTTTTACAACTTTAGTATCATCTTCTTGATTGTGGCCTCTTGGATGATAATTGGCTTGTATGGTTTGCACTCACCCAATATTTCTTCTACATTTAACACCACTCCTACTTCTTAAGACTCCATCTTATGATTTTTGATCATTTGACATGGAGCCTTACAAACTTTCATGCTTCTTCTCACATTGGCCCACAAAGTTACCACTCCAAGATCAAATTGGACCATCCCATGACATCGAGCAATGAGTATGTGTTGGAACTCATCCCTCATGTTGAGCAATTGGTCTATTAACACCACACCATTAGCAAGTCTTTGAGACAAGTCCATGACCCAACCTTGACTCACAACACCAATCTCTCCATTCATGTCCTCAACACAAGTTTACGCACCATGAAGTCCTCTATATTGCGAACAAGGGTCATAGGCATAGGGCTCACAATCACCAAGAAATTGTTCATCACAAGTAGCCACATAAGAAAAATACAAAAAGAACACACAAATAAATATTCACAAATTGAATCAAAACTAGTAAACTACCAAGTTCTAAATCAACTCAATATGCTAATTTTTCCCCAGCAGCAATGCTATTTTTGCTTATTTTCAAATCATACTTCCATAGAGAAATATAGACAATTGTTAGCAATATATTCACCTAATTAAGAGTTGGGGTCAATTCCTATAGTGAACAATGTGAGGGCAATTAAAATGACCGAAGACTACGAGATACTAGTTCCAATTTGAAAAGTGAACACAGAAATAATTAATAAAAGGGAGGGGGGAAGAATTAAACTACCAACAACATCTAAGGGAACTAAAGAAAGTATATGTCAAGTAAGAAATCAAAGGACATAGGGAAAGAGGAAATCAATTAGAGTTGTCACACCTAAAGTCCCATTTAGGCAGACTAGCACCTGTTGCTGACAAAGCTCAAGAGAATCAACCTCTAATCATGCACTATCTATGAACATTATATGGGGTTTCAACACTAAACATGCTTTCAATAAAGTAGAAAATAATAACAAGTCAAAAGAAAATACATATGACTAGGCGATTAGAGCCACGATGTCTGGCATATGAAACATGACCACACTTTAATTTTCATAGTCAATAAAGCCTCTAGATAAGGAACACTATCTGATAAGGTTGGGATGGGCCTCATCTCATGACTAACTACTATATAATACAAATATATATGTTGGAGACACATAATGCCCTGAAGCAACCTAGAGCTCATTAATAGCAGTTGGACATCACATACTCCTACTGGGGAGATCTACTAGCTTTTGTACCTGCTGCATGAAATGTAGATCCCCTATGAGGGACGTCAATATGAGATAATGTGTTGAATATGTAAGAAAAGAAGTACTATATGTGAAATAAGAACTCAAATAAAATTATGCACCAGTGTAAGGATAAGAGATCACCTTTAGTTATCTTGTGGAATCATGTACTTTATGTCTTTTTGGTTACTTTACCTTGCTTTACCTTACATCTATGTATAGTATATAATACAATGACCAACTGGTTAATGGTAAATTAATATCAAGATCAACTCATGTTAGACTTTCCTTTCACCACTGGGATACCCCCATATGAGATCGACCCATGCTAGGTGATTCTTCCACCCCTAGGATACCACCCATCAATAAGCAATTTCACTTATATCTTTTATTTACTTTTTAGATGATTCTTTTGGTGGTCATAACATTTTGAGCTGCAGGAATATATATATATATATATATATAACAGGTGACATGTAAACAATCATGTAAGACAATATCACAATGAAAAGAGTATGTTACATAACTAATGAAATATGTAGCAGATAAAGTAACACTTAGCTAAAAAGAGAACTCATGTATGTTGGTATCTAAAGCATATATGCAGACTTCACAGTGACTATACATTGGAACACATCAATGCACTAAAGAGTGGAGACAAGGTTATTTTTTATGTCAGGGTTTGTAAGCATCTCTATGTGCCAAGGAAGAATATAGACTTCATTCCAAATAATAGGAAATAGAGTAGCCTTACATATCTTATTATCACCTCATTATTACCTAGAGTAACCTCTTTTTCTCCGAAATATTTATCTACAATTAGGTGGATGATAAAACTAGTATTAGTAGCTAATAAACATATTTTAGTAGTCCAATGTCACCCAAAAGTAATGCTCGGGCTGCAAGCCCATAATTATCAATTTAAATGCGTTCTTATCACTTTTCCTTCTCTAATTGTATTTTTCTAATACACATTCTCATATAGAGCATATACAGGTTGTTTCAGCTCCATCATATGCTTACAATAGTTTACAAAGTACAGCACATAACAACTCTACATAACACACAATTGGGTAGCATAACATTGTGGCCTTTCCCTATATTTTGACGTTAACAATTCACACTGGTTCCAACTTTAACCAAACTATTCTCAACATATTGACACATCAAAATAGCCCCAAACCAGTCACAAAACAGTTCCAAAATAGTCCCAATAGATGGATGATGCGAGCAAACAGTTTCTAATTATGAGCCCACAAGTTCCTACTAAAAGAACAATTAAGCTATCACACAAGAACTCATTTTTAAGGAAAACAAAATGGTGCAGTAACCTTGGTATATCATTTCCAATACATGTCTTATGAGTTGAATGACTATATGATGATGAAATGATGATGGAATGATGATAAAAAGGAATGTATGTATATGATGATGAAAGGAGTATATATGTATGATATTATCTCTACAGTGTTAGGGATGACCAAGCCTAGCTCGGGGGGTCGTACGCCCGGGTAACCTTGTTGAGAGGTTGGTACCTTGATCGCCTAGCTAGGGGTGATAGGCCTAGTTAATCATATTGGGTTTTGGTACCCATCAACCTTATTGGGGGTTTGTATCCATCAACATTATTGGGGGGTTTGTAGGGTTTTGTACTCTATCAACCTCATGAAGGGGGTTGTACCTTATGTGCCTATCCAAGAGGGTGATAGGTCATAGATTGCACTAAGAATGGCCAGTCCTTACACTTAATTTATGATCCATATAAGCAAGGTTTACTATGAGCATCTTCCATGCATGTTGTATTGCTATATGTACTCATTGCCTATGCTTATGCATTTCGATTATGTTGCTATCACTTGTGGGACATAGGGAAAGAGGAAATCAATTAGAGTATTGCTATATGTACTCATTGCCTATGCTTATGCATTTCGATTATGTTGCTATCACTTGTGGCATTGCATCCTACATACTTAGAATATTCAAATATACTAACACATACTCTATGCCTACATAATGTCACCATGTAGGAATCGGTACATCGCTTGATCATCCTCCTCCTCCACGTGGCTAGTACAATTGTCTCTCAAGCTTTTTGGCGAGTCCTCCATTCTGGAGACGTACTTATAATCTCTTGCTATGTACTAAAACTATCTTTTATTTACTTATGTATTGACTATATGGGTGAGCTCAGTTGTTTGTTGTGGATCCCGCTCTTATCTATGTAGTAGAGGTGTTGTTGGACATGCTATGTATCCATGCTATGAGCCTTGGCTGTCTTATTTCTTGATGTTATGATATGGAAGTTTACCCTTAGTCCTAATTCCCTTATTTATGCTAACTCTTATTGTTATTTTAATTGCTTTCGCAACCAAGAATGTGTAATGATATGCTATGAGGCTTGTTTGGGGTTCCTTCGGGTTCCCCATACGATGGTCACGTCTAGGCCCTAGGCTTGGGTTGTGACACCCTAAGAAGCTTCAAACTTTTGTGGGCATTTTTTGCCTTGGGCAATCATTCATGGGCTCTATATTTTATGGATCAACTCGTATGCCTTCCTCGGATACAGTATGACTCAAGAATGCCACTGATTTTAACCAAAATTCACATTTGGAAACTTGACATACAACTGCCGATCACCAAGAACTTGTAATACCTGTCATAGGTTATTTGCATGGTCCACTTTTGATCTTGAATACACCAAAATATCATCTAGAAATACTATCACGAACACATCCAGGAGCAACTTGAACACTTTATTCATCAAATCTAAAAAACAATGTTGGGGCATTTGTCAAACCAAAAACATAAGAAATTCAAAATGACCATAGCATGTCCTAAAAGTTATCTTGGGTATATCTTCTCCTTCAACCTCTCTTGGTGATAGCCTGATCTCAAATATATTTTTGAAAAGTATTTGGCACCCTATAGCTGATCAAATAAATCATCAATCCTAGGGAGGGGATATTTGTTCTTAACTGTCACCCTATTCAATTATTGATAGTCAATACACATTCTCAAGGTGCCATCTTTTTATGTAAAAATAACACTGGTGCACTCCCAAGGGAATACACTAGGCTTATAAAACCTATTTCCAGCAAGTCTTTTAGCTACTCCTTTAATTCACGTAATTCTGTCGGGGCCATTCTATATGGAGGAATAGAGATAGGTTGAGTGCCTGGAATTATATCAATACCAAAATCTACTTCTCATTTTGGAGGTAAACTTGGAAGCTCTTCAGGAAACACATAAAAAAATTCATTCACTATTGGAACAGATTGAAGAGTTGGTGATTCTGCCTCCATATTGCTCACTCTAACTAGATGACATATATGTCCCTTTGACATCATCTTCCTTGCCTTAGATAGGAAATAAACTTATCCTTTGGTGCTCTAACATTGCCATCCCACTCAAGGACTGCCTCATTTGGAAAGTGGAAGAAAACTCTCTTAGTTCGGCAATCTATGGTGGCATAGCAAGAAGCTAACAAATCTATACCCATTATAACATCAAATTCCACCATTTCTAACTCAATAAGGTCAGCCAATGTGTCACAGTCACAAACCATTACTATGCAGTTGTAATAAACCATTCTGGCTATAATAGACTCCCCGGCTGGTGTAGATACTTCAAATTGTTTGTTTAGTAGTTTAGGTGTTCTTTTAAGCTTCCCAACAAAAAGTGGAGTGATATATGATAATATAGGACAAGGGTCAATCAATGCATATACATTATGTGAGAAAATGGACAATATACCTGTAACTACATTAGATGAAGTTTCCATGTTCTGCCGACTCCCTAGAGCATATGAGTGATTTTGTACTCCACTAGAGCTAGCTGCCCCTCTAACACTCTACCACGACCTATAGAAACTTGCTGACCTCTACCTAATAGAGGCACTAATGATGATGATCCAATAGTTAATCCAGTAGGTTGTGTTATATCTCTCATGTGCCTCCCTAAGCAATCTCTCATCATATGCCCTGGCACACCACACCAATAACAAGTATCTATCCCAATGCGATATGTTGCTAAATGACTCCTCCCACATTATTTTCAAGGCTGCCTAGGAGGCATTTGTTGGCTTGCCGAATGCTCCCTCGCTATCTGTGCACCTTGGCCTTCACCCTCCTTTGCCCAAACTGATTACTTCTAGATTCTTAAAGTTATGGTGGAGCACTACTTGTAGAGTGGGAGGATGATGACCTAGGCAGTATATTAGAAAACGAAGGCCTAAACTTACCTTGGGATGGTGTAAACATCCCTATAGATGTGGCCCTCTTGGACTACCCCTTTCTAACTCTTGTGTCCTTCTTTGCCTTTGATCCTCCAGTTTTATGCAAAAGCTTGCATCCTTACTATATCCATGTCCTTGTTCAAAGAAGCAATGGTATAATCTCTAATTAAATATGAATCTAATCTATCCACGTAACGATGAACTCTATCCTCTGTAGTAGCAACCACATTAGAAGCATACCTGGCCAGGGAATTAAATTGAAGACTATACTCCCTCGAGCTTATATTCACTTGGTGGAGATTCATGAACTAGTTTGCATGGGCCTCTCAAATCACTAATGGCTAGTAATGGTCAAGAAATGCCTTTTTGAACTCTTTCCAAGTAGTTGGAGGTGCATTTGTACCCTTAGATTGCTTTCAACCTTAATACAATAGTATAGCCACACCCTTCAATCTATATGTTGCCAGTTTACCAACTTTTGTACCAGTTACATGCATAACATCCAAAGTGCGTTGGATTTGATCGATGAAATCTTTCGTATCTTCAATAGGATTTAACCTGATAAATGATGCAAGGTCTAAATTAAGAAAATCATGTATCCCCGTACTAGCTACCCTATCTGTACTACTTGCACTTGTAATAGGGCCTTCTTGTCTTTGACCTTGGCCAACAACTATACGAGTCAACACCTGGACTGAATTTCCCAAATCTTGCATAGTAGCATCGATAGGTGGTTCAAAGGAATTTCACTGCTTCCTAGTTTATTAGAAGATGAAAGAGTTGGAGATGTTTGTGATAGAGACTCTTCTTGGGCCTCATTTTGTTGTTTAATCCGACTGGTACCACTAACTACCACTTCTACTTCCTTCCCCTTATAGGCATTTCGTTATTTTTTGGCATACTTGCTGTACAAAATAATTTAATAATTAGACATGATCCACCTATAACATTTGGCTCTATGGCACGATCTAAAGAAAACAACAATATACCTAGTGGAATTCCACAAGTGGGGTCGGAGGAGGGTAGAATGTATACAGACCTTACCACTACCACATAGAGGTAGAGAGCTATTTATAAATGTGGGTGAACAACACATCCATAAGCAAAACTCTACATAAACTAGATATTATAAACTTCCTAGAAACTGCTCTAATACCTCTTTTGTCATGGCCAAAGTCCCAATAAGGCAAACTGGCACCCATTATTGGCAAGGCTTGGAGAACCAACCTGTAATCATGCAAAATCAATGAACATTATAAGGGGTTTAGATAAGATTGAGGTTAGCAACAATACTAAGATGGAGTGAATACTAGAATGCGAAAGAATCAACAAAAAAAAAGATAAAAACTAATTAAAGATATGGGAAATTCAAAGGAATGATCTAAGAATTTCCAAGAAATTGATATTCTAAGGCCATGACAAGATCCATGTAACAACGTAATGATTTATGGAAGAAATCTAATGCCTTTACTTGAGAAAATGAATCAAAATATTAGATTCAGATCTTGACCGCTTTATGAGTACTTAAGACAATAATTAGTATATGAAACTAATCACCTTCTTTAGTATACTAAAAAGAAATCAAAGATATTGAGAAACTAAAGATAATAATTAGCATGTAAACAAATCACCTTCTAAAGAATACCAAAAGAAAATCAAAGATATCACAAGAAGAAAGTACTTTATACTTTAAAGTATGAACTAGTAAAGGTTAAAAGATAAATTCTCAAAGAACAAGTCACAAAGGTTCAATAGAACTCTCTAAAATATTATTAATATCAATCTAATTGTCATTAATGAAAGAAAAATACTCCTATATATATTACAGGGTCCTTGAAATCCAAGACTCCTTAGGTTAGGCCTAAGGAGTATCCAAAACCTAGAAAGAAAATTACAAGGTAAATCCTACACTAGAAAGGAATAAAAGTAACTTTAACTAGGAATAGACCTAGTAGTTCTAGGGAAGCATTAAATGGTACTAGGATACCTTAAATAGAACAAAGAAAACATTAATAACCTATATATAAATAAAGAAATAAGGTAAAACCCAACTAGAAAAAGAATCTTGATAATTTTGGAAAGTTTGACTAGTCTTATTTCCAAACATGGGCAGAAAGCAACCTTTATTGTGTCTGATTCTTGGACTCTTCTTGACCTTAAACAAATTTGGAATGTTTGACTAGTCTTCTCTCCATACTTGGGCAAAAAGCAACCGTTGTGGCTGATTCTTGGACTCTTCTTGGCCTTATTTGCATGAAATTTAAACTAAAATTCTTCCTATTCGACATCAATTTATGCCACCAAAATAATTGTAGCATTTGGTTAATTCATCCTTCTTGGGCTATAGCTCTTCTTCCCCAACAAGACACCTTTGAATCTGCAATTGAAGCCCATTGAGCTTTTCATTAAACTCCTTGGTTTAAGATCTTGTTATGGCCCTCCATTAAGCTTCTAAAGCTTCATCCTTTCCATTATTTTTCTTTAATAGAGTAGAGCTTTGTATGATGCTATCAGCTTTCCACATTCAACATGCTTTTAGAAAAGTAGACAGTAATAAAAGCCAAGAGAAAATACATATGACTATGTCGTTGAGCCACAATGTCTAGAGTACGAGATATGACCACAGTTTACTTAATCACAAAGAACCTGGATAAGGAACACTATCTGATAAGGGTATGAATAAGCCCCGCCTCATGACTAACTACTATACAATACAAAAGTATAAGCTCTAGACACACGAAGCCTCGAAGAAACTTGGAGCTCAATAATAGCAGCTGGATATCTTGTACTCCTATTGGGGAGATCTACTAGCTCCACCTACAACATGTAATACAGATCTCGTGAGGGACATTAGTATGAGATAATGTACTAAATATGTAAGGCAATAAGTGCTATATGTGAAATAAGAACTCAAATGAAATTATGCACATGTGTAAGGATAAGAGACCACCTTTTGTCATATTGTGGAATCATGTACTTTATGTCATTTTTCTTGCTTTACTTTACATCCGTGCACAGTATAAAATACAAATGTCCAACTGATCAATGATAAATCAATATGAGGATCGAACCATGCTAGAATTTTCTTTTATCCCTGGGATACCCCTGTGATATGGGGTCAACCTGTAGATGATTCTTCTACCCCTGAGATACCAACCATTAATAAGCAATTTCACTTATATCTTTTATTTACTTTTTAGATGATTCTTTTGGTGGTCCTAACATTTTGAGCTGCAGGACTATACATATAACAAATGCATTTAAACAATCATGTAAGACAATAAAACAATGAAAAGAGTAGGTTACACAAACTAATGAAATACGTAGGAGATGAACACATGGACTTTATTTAGCTATAAATAAAACTCATGTATCTTGGTATCTAAAGCATATACGTAGACATGACAATGTCTATACATTGGAACACATCTACAAATTAAAGAGTGGAGACAAGGTTATTAGTTATGTCAGAGTTTGTAAGTGCCTCTATGTGCCAAGGAAGAATATAGACTTCATACAAAATAATAGGAAATCAAGTAGCCTTACATACCTTACTATCACCTCCTTATTACCTCGAAGTAACCTCTTCTTCTCCCAAATATTTATCTACAATTAGCTGAGTGATAAAAACTAGTATTAGTAGCTAATTAATATGTTTTAGTAGTCCAATGTCACCCAAAAATAACGGTCGGGCAGCAAGCCCATAATTATCAACCCGAAGGCGTTCTACCGACTTTTCCTTCTCTAATCATATTTTTCTAATACACATTCTCATATACACGGCGTATCTAGCTTATTTTAGCTACATTATGTGCTTACAAAAATTCACAAAGCACAATATATAACAACTTCACACAACACATACGCCCTTTCCCTATATTTCGACGTCAACAATTCACACTTGTTCAAACTTTAACAAAACTTTTCTCAACATATTTACACAGATACACAGTCCCAAGATAGATGCAAGACGAAGATAATAATCTCCAATTATCATCCCACAAGCTCCTACTAAAAGTACAATTAAGATATCATACCAGAACTCATTTTTAAGGAACACAAAAATGGTGCAGCAACCTTAGTATATAATTTCTGTACAATTAAGATATCATACCAGAACTCATTTTTAAGGAACACAAAAATGGTGCAGCAACCTTAGTATATAATTTCTGTACAATTAAGATATCATACCAGAACTCATTTTTAAGGAACACAAAAATGGTGCAGCAACCTTAGTATATAATTTCTGTACAATTAAGATATCATACCAGAACTCATTTTTAAGGAACACAAAAATGGTGCAGCAACCTTGGTATATAATTTTTGAACTAAACCTTATTAAAAACATCAACCTTCCTTCATCGTATAGGCAACCAATAAGAGAAAAGTCCCTCAATAACCAAGAAATGTAAGCAGCAATATTTTTGGAAACATGTTGTCTAATATTTCACACAAGCATAACAAACATACACCTTATGCTTTTCATGGAAAAATTATACTAAAACCATAGGCATTTCTACTTACCTTAAACTTCAAGGATCATTTCTCTTCAATAACTCTAAAGGTGTGCTTTGGTTACTTTGCAATGTCAAGAGAGAGCCAGAAGAGAAACTTAGACAAAGCTGATTTTTTCCCAATATTAAGTCACCTTAAGAAGATGGTTTTAGATCCTTTTAAATGGACCCATCTTAGCCGGCTTTTCTTTGATTTCGAGCCATATTTTACCAAGGTGCTGATACACCTACTTAGCCCTTTCACCTAGTCTTTAATGAGTTTTAATTCGGTGGGCCTATGCTACCCATTTTTCTTTTTCTCTTTCACTTTATTTGGGCCCAAATTGTCAAGTGTGTGGTAAATGTACTTGGACCCTTTATCCGTCCACTATGGCTACCAATCTTGCCCCTTTATAATGCTAAAAGAGGGGCTACTATTACAACCTTAGCTTGGGCTTTATTCATCACTGGACTTGGATAAATTGGGTATTGAGCCTCGTGTCACCGGCCTAGAGTCCATCATAGCGCACAGCGCCCGTGCGGCGTCCCGAGATCCCTCACTCCCGCGGACTAGCCTTACTTTCATATGGAATCCAACTGGTTTCGCCCTACCTTGGGCTCATCAGGAGAGCGGCAATAGCTCCCAACCAATTGTGTCGTTCGAACGCCTCGGTCCCATTCATTGGGTCGCCCTAACTCCCACAAGCAGGCTATTCTCAGTCGGTCTGCCCCATTCATTAGATCTCAGTACGGTCACGGAAAATAGCCTGTGACACTTGTCTCAATTTTCTTTTCTTTTTACTTAATTTTTGGGTATCAAGTGAGTTCACTCATGTATGAATTAATATTTCCAGTCTACCTAGCACATTTAAGCTAAGCACAAAGGAGACTCACCTGCTTGTTTCTTCAAGTCTCACAAGCACCTCACTTTTTTTACTTGGTTTAAGTCTGCGATCTCCTTAATTTAACATAAAACTTATATACACTCAATGATCTTAAGCGTTGGACGTACATATAGCCCTCTAATTTGAAATTTATGTACTTTTAAAAATTGGTGCTCATTTGACCAAGCAATATCATGTCCCATATTCATGGGAGTAGTACACGTAAGGTGTGGGTTGTTACAAGAACTCAAACAATCCATTACACAGTGCATCATATAATCCCTATGGGTAGACTAGGACTGCTTATACAATAAACTCCTATAGGACGAGAGCAATGTTCCACATGAACTTGGTAAAGCTTCATATGCCAAATCTCTATAGGACTTCATTGGGGCCTAAGAAATTGATAAGAAAACCTTCCTAAAATTGTAGTTGTTTAATCCTTGATTATTCATTCAACCAAAGCATAAACCCATGACTATCACACGAAACCTCAGCTTCAATTACTCAATCTTATGAAATAACAGAAGATCTAAGCTAGATTCGAGTTCACGACCTCAAATCAGTCAAATATACATAAAGATAAGTATGAACCCATAAATCAAATATTTAAGCATTTAAAGGAGAAACCCACTTGATTTGCAAAAATATATTCAACTAAGTGCAAAAGCAAGAGTTTAAAATTAATACCTATATACAAATCCAAATCCAAATCATCATTACATCTACAATTTAAGAAATACAAAGCATGGAAAGATAGAGTGAGTGAGAGATTTTACAATGGAAGCTCACACTCTTCGATCCTCTCTAATTATTGTAAAAACTTGCTCAAAATCCTCACCCAAAGCGAAATTTCTATCTTAAGGTGTGTTTTTCCTTCCAATTCTCTTTAGTGATGATCCAGTTTGATTTCCAAGTCTAAGAGTGAGTGTTTTGTGAATTTAGGATCAATCCCATGAATTCCAGAAACTACCCAGGCATTTAAGATGCTAACACTCTACGTTCGGAGGGTTGACCACATTCGCAATGGTCAATATCAATTAGACCTTTGCATTTGCGCCTTTCTTCTCCATATTCATGGAGAGTATCTTACTACACCTACGTGCCAAGACAATATATATTTGCACTGGTTAATAGTCTAGTACTCCGTATTTGTGGATTTGAGGACCCGTTCACAAAGCACAAATATGTGCCAGGAAAACGTTCTTCCTTTAAGCCTTTTTTTTTCTTCAAATATGCTCCAAACTCCATCATTTCCAGCAAAACTTCATATAAAGCATAAATACCTGCAATGTACACTATTCAAAGTATAATTGGCCTCAACTCCTTAAATTAACAATACAAAATCATAAGAAGAGCCATAAATATATGTAGTCTCGCCACTCATCAGAGATCCATGAAGGAATCTCAAACTAACCCTTAGCATTCAAGGTAAATCAATGAGTATATATGAGTGGAAGCTTATATATGTCATATCTCATAAACATAAGGAAGACCATAGCATAAGAGTAAACAAGTCTAAAACTAAAATATATACCTAGGTCTAATATATGTCTCTAGACTATAAAATAGGATGGGGGCTCAGGCACTACCTGGCTCACCCTAAATGTAAAAGAAGTTGTCTCTCGAATTTAAACATGACATAAAAGTAAGATAGGAGGTCTTGTCCTCAAAGCATGAGAATTCACCGAATCTGATTCATTGGAATATCTGGATCATGCTGCAAGGATGAATGATAGGATCACATGCACCTGTATTATAATACAATGTAGGCATAGAGTATGAATTAGTACATTTGAATGTACCTAGTATATAGTCATGCAATATTAGATAAACATGATGAAATCTACACTTGGAAAGTTATAAGACAGACAGAATATAGATACGTGAAATAAAGAAAAGTCAACCATGAAACCATTATAATGCATGAATTCCATGATGTATTACATGAAGAAACACATCCATAATCCACACTTCAGATCATACAAACTATTATGTAGAACCTTTGTTCAACCTCTTTGTAATGACCCAACCCTTCGGGTCATTTCTATAATTTTGTAGTCAATTGGTTGAATTGAGCATGTGTATAATGACCTCAGACTATTGGTGAATTTTAGGGACTGTTGAGATGACTTTTGGTTGGGTTATTTGGGAGTTATAGATATTTTTGAGTTAATCTAGAAGTTGTACTTATAAAATGAGTTTTCTGGTAAAGTCCTAGTAAGTGATCTCAGAATGAAATTCTAACGATTCCATTTGCTCTGAAATTGTTGAAGTAGGCTATGGGAAAGTTCGGTGCAATAATATCATGGTTTGCAAATTGACCGCTGAAATTAATTAATAGTTGAACCATTCAACACCCTCGAGGACCATGCCTAAAATGCCCCAAAAAGTGTCTGAAAATATGGCTCAAAAATACCCATAATCATAATTTTAATATATCCCAAAATTTGTGTGTGCTATCAAAACTATGACTTCATATTCATGATCAAAGGCTAAATTGTGTGGGAAGTGGGTATAAACCCGATTTTAGAGCAACCGTAGCAAAATTTTGTTTTTCAGAAATTTCAATTTCCAAAAGCAGTGCGCATTTGCTCCGTGACGTGGAACTATTGCAGAGCAGGGTATTTTGTTGCCAATTTTCCTATTTTGGTCTAAGGCTTTGGGGCCTTAGGCCTAAGCCTTCCTATGCATAGAAACACCTAAACTTAGTCATTTTACAACCCCATATCGTTCAAGACATTCCACAAAATCCTCTCCAACACTTAGCTAAATATTCAACCAAAATCAAGTGTCCCAAACTCATTCCAAATCTCAATAATTCCATTCAAGCTTCAAGTTCTCATTCCTATCTTCATCAAGGAAATCTCCAAAGTTGAGGTATGTGGGTTTCAACAATTAGGTCCTTTCACCCATGGTGCCCAACCTTTCGTTTTATGCAAATGACATGTTTTCAAGCTCATTTATCTATGGGTACTTCTTATTATGAATTTGACTATGAACTATGTTAGGATTCGATAAAATATTAACTATTTAAGCATGTTTTACGCTATGAATCTATGATCTATTATGAGATTTGATAAGGGGTTTCAATGTATCTTTCATCAAGGTGTTACCATGTGTTGGTGGGTTGATTACTTCAAGTTCACATGATAACACTCTTGAATTGAATCATTTTGAACTAGCATTACACACTTGCCAAATATTTGATAAAATGCTCGGCTATGGATTCTTGAGTTATTAAAGATCTATTAAATAACTTATGAGTTAACTGACTTTATGATGATGAAAGGAATGTATCTATGTATTGGTTTCAAAAAAGTATCTATAGTGTTACAAGTTGACCATATCTTGTTGAGGGGGTGCTATGCCTCAATCGCCTTGTCCCGGTGGGGGTGCTATACCCATATTATCAATTGAGGAGTAGATACCTTAATCGCCTTCCAAGGGGGTGGTATGCCTTGGATTCCATGTACTAATGTTCTTGGTGTATGATGTTGGTCTCTTTCTACATAAGTAATATGTTCTATACAAGCATATTTTACTTCAAGTATTGATCATGCATGCCATGTTTTTAGTATACTAGCTTATGATTATGGATTTTGACTATGTTGCCTATTTCTTGTTGTATTGCATCCTACATACTTAGTACATTCAAATGTACTAACGCATGCTCTGTGCCTACATGAGATCGCCATTAGCTATTGCATCCTACATACTTAGTACATTCAAATGTACTAACACATACCCAATGCCTATATGATGTTACCATGTAGGAATTGGAGCTCCTCACCAGCATCCTCCACGTGGCTAGTTGTGATATCATAAAGATAAGAGTTGGTGAGTCCTTAAGTTCGGGGACACTAGCTTTGTATTCTTACTATTGCTATTTCTTTATGTTGTACTCTTGATACTATGAGGGTGAGCCCGAAAAGTGTTTTGGCCCTCGCCCGTTGTATGTTTAGAGGTGTTTTTGGACAAGTAATGTAATTATGGTTTGAGATTTGAATCTTTATGATTTATGTTATTAAAGACATCCCTTAGTCCCTTTATCCTTGCATATACTCTCTTATTGTTGTTTACTTTGCTTTTGCGATCAAAGATGGTGAATTTTAGGGACTGTTG
>DF363077.1:21571-34106 GCA_000787875.1 Solanum virginianum
GATCAAAGATGTGAAAATGCTATGCTAAGAGGCCTGTTTGGGGTCACTTTGGGTTTCCATTCGCCGTGGTGAGCCCAAAAAGTGTTTTGGCCCTCGCCCGTTCTATGTTTAGAGGTGTTATTGGACAAGTGATGTAATTATGGTTTGAGATTTGACTCTTTATGATTTATGCTATTAAAGACTTCCCTTAGTCCCTTTATCCTTGCATATACTCTCTTATTATTGTTTACTTTGCTTCTGCGATCAAGGATATGAATATGATATGCTAAGAGGGCTATTTGGGGTCCCTTTGGGTTTCCATTCGCTGTGTCACTTCAATGCCCTAGGCTTGGATCGTGACAGTGCCTCAAATGAGAATTTTAATAGCGTGGTTAGCTCTGGAACATGAATTTTTGTCCAGAGCAACCATTTGTCTAATACAGGGACATTTGGATGTGATTTGACCCTCTGAGACTTTCCAATAAAAGTTGCATATAAAGAAGTCGGACCCTCACCTTATTGTAGAAAGCTTCATTAGATATTGGAACCACATCATTTGATCCAGAATATCTAAATCCACAGGGTTACATAGTTCATTTGCGAAAATCAAAGTCTGAATAAGCTCGTACCGATGATTGAAAGGTTAAGGAGGAAGAGGGTGATGCATCCTACAGTTGTGCTACCACATGGCAGGATTGGGTTCTACCATGTGGTAGTGGCCTGGAAATAATACAATAATACATGTACAAATACATATTTCCAGGGAGTTATACACATACTTCTATCAACTTTATACCACAATTTTGAGCTCATTTTTCATTCAATTTGAGTGATTCAAAATGATACATGATAGGAATTTTCATGGCGAACATCGTGGTGGCGTCAGAATTTGGTTTTGGCACTTATTTTGAGGTAAAATCCTAGTTTCTTTCACTGATCATATATCAAAATTGGTGAAAACTTTACACTGTGATATCTCGATCCTTTCTCAACGAAATTAAGTGAAATTTATGTCTAAGTTGTTTTATTTTTTGAGAGAAACGTTGTGATATGCTTGGAACTTATTAATTTGGCTGTATTTTTGCATAATTTGACCGAGAATTTATGTAAGAAATATTTCAGATAAGAATGTAACTTCGTCTTTGAGTTATTTCTCTATCGTTTGAGATCTGTTTTGGGCTCAATTTATGGATATGGACTTGGGGTAATGTAAGGAGTATTTTATAGGGGTTGGTTTGGTATTTTGGGCATGGGCACTAATTTTTTCCCATTTTAGTCCTAATTGATGTAATGTCACCCACTTCCTAAGATTTTATAGCCAAATCAGCCATAATGATTTTATGACTTGTGTTTTGATAGCTAAGAAGCATTGGGAAGCAATTCAAAGGAAAGACTAAATTGGATTGACTCGAAGCATGAGATGTCAGATGCCAGATAGACTAGATTTTCTCTACACCTTAGACTAAGCTGAAATGGTTGTTTATATTTGAGTTGAAATGTGTGGAAGTATCAGTGAATGAGTTAAGTTGTGGACTTTATATTGCATGTAGCTAGTTATGAATCCATATGTGTTATAGATGGTGATATGGGACTTTCGTATTTATATTGGGGGTTGTATTAACTATAGCTATCATATTATCCGAGTTTTTACACTGTTTGACTATAACAGGGCCCAAAAAGGGGCTGGATAGGCTGCGAACCTATGACGGGTATGTACTCTGAGCTTGACTCTTGCTTGTATGTGTGTGGTTTGAGGCTACTGAAATATGCTAGCTATTGAGGATGACTTGTGATTACATGCTACCTTGTGTACTAACTCTAATATCTATATCTAGTTGGTATGTATATGTATGATGTGGCTGCAGTGGTCTACATCTGTTTATGAGTATCCGTGGTAAAATTTCCCATTTAAACATGAATTTGTGCTTCCCTATGACTTATATATGATCCTATATATCATTGTTATCTTTTATGTACTTGTGCTACTGGTTAGTGGCTGGAGAAACACACTATGTTCCGGGAATAGTTGTAGTCAACCTTACAAGGGAGCCATGTGATTTGTGAAACAAGATATGTAACTACTGAGCCATTGGTAAATTGGAGATGGGATTGTGACCCTAATAGAAAAATGTAGGTTATGCCTATTGAACTCCCTGAGCTATCTATGAGAAGACACCTAAAACGCCCCAAAAAATGCCAGAAGATGTGCCTCAAAATGCCCATAATTGTAATTTCCATATATCTCAAAATTCATGTGTGATATCAAAATTACGACTTCATATTCATGATCAGGGAGAAACATTGAATGGGAAATGGGTATAATCCCAATTTTAGAGAAATCGTAGTAAAAATTACATTTTTAAAATTCTTTCTTATCCAATGTCGATCCGCACCAGAGGCGCGATATGCCAGGGGGACAGAGATATGTATTTTTGTTGCCAGTTTACTGTTTTGGCCTAAGGCTTTAGGGCCTTAGGCCTAACCCTTCAATGCATCAAAACACCTATACTTAGTTATTTTTCAACCCCATATCACTCAAGATACTCCCAAAACCCTCTCTAACACTTAATCATATATTTTATCCAAATTCAAGTGTCCCAAACTCATCTCCGGATCTTAAGAAATTCATTCAAGCTTTAAGTTCTCATTCAAATCTTCATCAAGGAAATCCCCAAAATTGAGGTATGTGGGTTTCAACCATTAGGTCCTTTCACCCATGGTGCACAACCTTCCTTTTTATGTTGGATTATCAATGAGTATCTCTTATTTTGAAAGTTGATTTTAAACTATATTGGGATTTCATAAAATGTTAATTGTTTAAGAATATATTGAGCTATGAATTTATGATCTATAATGCGAATTGATGAGGGGTCAATGTATCTTGTATAGGGGTGTTACCAAGTGTTGGTGGTCAATTGAAATTTACTTTTTTCACATGATTTCACTTTTGAATTGCATAATTTTGAATTAGCATTACACACCCATAAAATATTTTATAAAATGTTCAGTTAAGGATTCTTGAGTTATTGATGATCTATTGTATGGCTTATGAGTCAAGTGACCATATGACGATGAAAGAAATGTATATGTGTTTTGAATGCATGAAATGTATCTATGGTGTTGCATGTTGACCACACCTTGTTGAGGGAGTGTCAAGCCTCAATCACCTTTTCGGGGG
Organism: Solanum virginianum; assembly: GCA_000787875.1. Taxonomy (NCBI): domain Eukaryota; kingdom Viridiplantae; phylum Streptophyta; class Magnoliopsida; order Solanales; family Solanaceae; genus Solanum; species Solanum virginianum. The sequence continues at coordinate 24,729 of DF363077.1, forward strand.
TGGTAAGTTCGTACTACCATGTTGGGGGGTAAATACCTTAATCGCCATATCAGGAGGTGGTAAGCCCACACTACAATGTTGAAGGTTAGATACCTCAATCGCCTTATCGGGGGTTGGTAAGCCCGTACTACCATGTTACGAGGTAGATACATCAATCGCCTTATCGGGAGTTGGTAAGGCCGTACTACCAATTGAGGAGTAGATACCTCAATCGCCTTCCAAGGGGGTGGTATGACTTGGATTCCAAGTACTAGTTTGCTTGGTCTATGATGATGGTCTCTTCCTACATATGTAATACGTCCTATACAAGCATCTTTTACTTCAAACATTCATCATGCATGCCATATTGTTATTATACTACCAATTGCCTATGTTTATGCATTTTAACTATGTTGCATATCTCTTGTTGCATTGTATCCCACATATTTAATACATTCAAATGTACAAATGCATACTCTATGCCTACATGATGTTACCATGTAGGAACCGGGGCTCCTCACGATCATCCTCTACGTGGCTAGTTGTGATATCATGAAGATAAGCTTTGGTGAGTCCTCAAGTTTGGGGACACTAGCTATGTTGCTCTTGCTTATGTTATTTCTTTATGTTGAACTCTTGATACTATGAGGGTGAGCTCAGAAAGTGTCTTGGCCCCCGCCTAGTGTACGTTTAGAGGTGTTTTTGGACAAGTGATATAATTATATTGTGCTCTTTACTCTTGATTATTTGTGGTTATCTAAGACTTCCCTTAGTCCCTTTATCTTTATTTAAATATCTTGATGATGTTTACTTTGCTTCCGCGACCAAGGATGTGTGATTGATATGATAAGAGGCTTGGTTGGGCCCCTTCGGGTTCCCATTCGTTGTATCACATCTAGGCCCTAGGCTTGGGTCATGACAAACTTTGTATCAGAGCACTAGGTTATTAATGGTCCTTGAAATCCAACACACTGCGTTGATAAGAGTTATGTTCATGGTTGTGAAGTGCACAACGACTATGAACAAGAGGCTATAAGGCGTTTCAGGAAATGTTTGCCTTCTTCCTGATCTATTTCATTCTATAGATGTTAAGGTATTTCCCCTAACAAATATTCTTTGCTATTTTAGATCATGCCTGTTCCGAAAGGAAGAAGAGCCCACACTCCCGACGAGCAACCGGCCTCTCCCGTTCCTTAAGCTCCTCAAGATGGAGGAGTGGCCCATGAAGAGTTCTAGGATACTATTACCATGCTAGCCCATGCCATGACTAATCAAAACAACCAAAGGGCCCAAGTCTCTTATGCTTCTACTCCATCTTCTAGGGTAAGGGATTTCACAAGAATGAACCCACCGGACTTCCATGGGTCTAAAGTGGATGAGGATCTTCAAGAATTTATTAATGAGTTATACAAAGTGTTGTCTATTATGGGTGTTAGGTCAGAGGAGAAAGTAGAGTTAGCGGCTACCAACACAAGGGGTGCCCCAAATATGGTTTACACGATGGAAGGTGGAGAAGGAGAATGGTGATGCTATTCTTTGGGAGGAGTTCAAGGTGGCATTTCTCAACCGGTTCTTCCTCTTGAGCTATAAAAGTCCAAAATGATGGAATTTATGAATCCAAAGCAAGGTCTATGAGTGTAAGGGAGTATGCCCTCAAGTTCAACCAACTCTCCAAATATGCTCCACAATTTGTGGCCGTGCCAAGGTCTAGGATGAACAAGTTTATGCTGGATGTATCTGATTTGATGACTTAGAAATGTCGTTCCACTATGTTGATAGGTGATATGGACTTTTCCTGCCTCATGACTTATGCCTAACAATTAGAGGGGGGAAAGTTGAGAAAGAGGAGAATGGGTGAGGCCAAGAAGGCCCATTTTGAAGGTGGATTCCAAAATACTAAGGGTGGCTAATTTCCTCAAGACCACAAGTTCCAAGGCCAAAGTTCATCAAATGCTCCTAATAGAAGGTTTGCCAGTGATAATCAAAGATTTCAAGGTGGTGGTGGTGTAGTGCCTAATGTTATGTGTCCAAGATATGGTAGAGGGAATAATGGCCTATGTTTGAGGAACAATAATTCTTCTTATGGTTGTAGTGAAGTGTGTCATAAGATGATTGAGTGTCCTCATAATCAAAACAAGGGTAGAGATGGCCGTCCACAAGGCCAAGGTGCAAATGCGGGTCCTAAGGGAAGAGAAGCCCAATAAGGGGGTGTTCAAAGTCAAAATTAATTCTATGCTCTTCAAGGAAGACAAGGGGTAGATGAGGTGCCTGATATCGTCATTGGTATGTTAAAAGTCTTTGATTTTGATATGTATGCATTGATAGACCTGGGTACCACTTCTTCTTTTATTACTCCTTTTGTTGCCAAAAAGTTTCATGTTAAACCCGGATTATTGTGTGAGCCATATAAAGTGTCTACTCTTATTGGTGCATCCCTTGTTGCTAAAAGAGTCTATACAAATTGTCCCGTATTTATTTTGCATAAAATATTGCCTTATGATTTTGTTGAGTTGGATATAGTGGATTTTGATATCATTCTTGGGATGGATTGGTTGCATGCATATTATACATCTATAGATTGTAGAACCCGTAGGGTCAAATTCCAATTCCCAAATGAACCCATCCTTAAGTGGGAGAGTCATTATGTGGTGGTCAAGGGTAGATTCATTTCTTGCATTAAAGCCCAAAAGTTGATTTCTAAGGGGTGTCTATCATATTGTGAGGGTTAGGGATGTTGAGTTCAAAGTCCTTCCTATTGAGTTAGTTTCGGTGGTTACTGAGTTCCTTGATGTCTTTCCTAATTAGCTTCCTAGTGTTCCTCCCAAAAGGAAAATAGATTTTGGCATAGACCTCCTTCTTGATACTTAACCCATTTCTATTCCCCCTTATTGTATGGCCCCAGCGGAGTTAAAGGAGTTGAAGGAACAATTGAGGGATTTGTTGGAGAAAGGTTTTATTAGGCCTAGCTAATCACCTTAGGGTACACCGGTGTTGATTGTGAAGAAGAATGGTGGTTCTCTTAGAATGTGCGTTGACTACCAATAACTTAATAGGGTCACCATAAATAATAAGTACCCTCTACCAAGGACTGATGATCTTTTCGATGAACTTCAAGGGGCTAGTCACTTCTCTAAGATTGATCTTTGGTCTGGGTATCACCAAGTGAAAGTGAGGGAGTGTGATATTCCTAAGACAGCTTTCCAGACTAGGTATGGGCATTATGAGTTTTTGGTTATGTCCTTTGGGTTGACTAATGCACCGTCTATCTTGTTAGATCTTATGAATAGGATCTTCAAACCCTACCTTGATTTGTTTTAAGTGGTTTTTATTGATGATGTCTTGATCTATTCCCATAGTGAGGAGGAGCATGTAGGTAACTTGAGGGTGGTGTTGCAAATCTTGAGGGAGGAAAATTTGTATGCCAAGTATGAGAAGTGTGAATTTTGGTTAAAGAGGTTGCCTTCTTAGGTTATATGGTGTCGGGTGATGGTATTAAGGTGGATCCTAAGAAGAAGGAGGTGATTAGAAATTGGCCTAGACCTTTGACCCCATCAGATATTAGAAATTTCTTGGGTTTAGCTGGTTATTACTGGAGGTTTGTGAATAGGTTCTCTTCTATTGCTTCTCCTATATCTTAGTTGATCCAAAAGAAGGCAAAATTTGTGTGGACTGATGAATACGAGAAGAGTTTCCAAACTTTGAAAGATAATCTTGTCTATGCTCCTATCCTGTCTCTGCCAGAAGGGTTGGAAGGGTTTGTTGTGTATTGTGATGCCTCAAGAATTGGTTTAGGTTGTGTTTTGATGAAAAATGGTAAGGTGATAGCTTATGCCTCTAGAAAACTTAAGATGCATGAAAAAAACTATCCTACCCATGATCTTGAATTAAGAATGAACCCACCGGACTTCCATGGGTCTAAAGTGGATGAGGATCTTCAAAGTAAGGCTAATGTTTTGACCGATGCTCTAAGTACGCTGTCTATGGGTAGCCTAGCTCATGTTGGTGGTGGCAAAGAGGTACTTAGGGAAGTCCATTGGTTGGATAGATTGGTAGTTAGGTTGGAGGAGGTTGATCATGGTGGTATAGCGGTTGTTGATGGTTCTAAATCTTCATTGACTGAGGAGGTAAAGGCAAAGCAAGATCTTGACCCCGCCTTGTTAGAGATGAAGGACTTGGTGAGAGATGCTAAGGTGGAGTTTTCTTCCAAACGGGAGATGATGCCCTTAGATACCAAGGTAGGTGTGTGTACCCAATGTTGATGACTTGAGAAAGAGGGTTTTAGATGAGGCTCATAATTTTTCCTATTCTGAAATCCACCTCAGTTCTACAAAGATGTATAAAGATTTGAGGGAAGTGTATTGCTGGGATGGTATGAAGAGAGACATTGCTAAGTTTGTATTCGATTATCATAATTGCCAACAAGTCAAGCCGAGCACCAAAGGTCGGGTGGTCTAGCCCAAGATATAGAGGTTCCTACTTGGAAGTGGGAGGAAATTAACATGGATTTTGTGGTTGGGTTGCCTATGACTAGAAAGCATTTTGATTCTATTTGGGTTGTGGTTGATAGGATGAAAAATTTGGCTCATTTCCTACCAGTTAAGACTAACTATGGTGCTGAAGATTATGCTAAGTTGTACATTCATGAATTGGTTAGATTACATGGGGTACCTTTGTCTATCATATTAGATCGTGGTGCTCAATTCACTTCTCATTTTTGGAGGTCCTTCCAAAGAGGTATTGGTAACAAGGTAAAGCTTAGCACGGTCTTACACTCTCAAATGGATGGCCAAGCCAAAAGAACTATCCAAACACTTGAAGATATCCTTAGAGCTTGTGTTTTGGGGTTTAAGGGTAGTTGGGATGAATATCTTCCACTCATTGAGTTTGCTTACAATAATAGTTATCATTTAAGCATTCGTATGGCTCCTTTTAAGGCTCTTTATGGTAGACATTGTAGGTCCCCGATTGGATAGTTTGAGGTGGGGGAGCTGGCTTTGTTAGGTGTGGATTTGGTTATGGAGGCCATGGAGAAGGTGAGGTTGATAATGGAAAGATTGAAAACTACCCAAAAGTAGACAAAAGTCCTATGTCGATGTGAGGAGGAGGGACCTTGAATTTAAGGTTGGTGATTGGGTCTATTTGAAGGTGTCACCCATGAAAGGTATGGTTCGTTAGTGTAAATTGAATCCAAGATTTGTGGGTCCTTATACAGTGTTGAGGAGAATTGGTAAAGTAGCTTATGGGTTAGAGTTTCCCATTGATATGAATATGGTTCATTCGATCTTTCATGTGTCTATGTTGAGGAAGTGTGTAGGTGACTTAAGTATTATCTTGCCTTTAGATGTTGTGGGTGTTGTTGATGACAATTTGACTTTTGAAGAGGTCGCGATAGAAATTTTGGATAGAGACAAGTGAAGGAAATAAGGAACAAGGATGTAGCTTCCGTTATGGTCCTTTGGAGGAACCAAAACGTTGAAAGTGCCACATGGAAAGCCGAGGCAGACATACAAAAGTGATATCCCTATCTCTTCCATTCTACTCAAGCCTAAGGTACCAATTTAAGTCCCCTAGATGATTTCAAGCTTAAGTTTCAGCCATTATGTCATTTGCATGCATTCATGTTTATGTTGCAAGTTTAGGGTGAGTTTTGACACTTATGTTGAGATTTTTGAAATGATGTTTTATTGCATTTGTTGCATTCATGTGTAGGGCTAAAATCATCTTAATTTATTCTCTTATGTATGTTTTTTTGATATTCAAGGACGAATATTCCCAAGAGGGAGATATTGAAACAACCCAAAAAGTGCTTGAAAATGTGCCTCCAAAATGCCCATAATCATAATTTTCATATATCTCAAAATTCGTGCGTGATATCAAAAATCCAACTTCATATTCGTATGGAGTGAGAAATGGGTATAACCCCAATTTTAGAGCAATCGTAGCAAAATTTTATTTTCCAAAATTTTTCTTATCCAGTGTTGATGCACACCGAGGCGCGACGCTCTAAGGGCACAAAGATGTGTATTTTTATTTCTAGTTCACTGTTTTGGACTAAGGCTTTGGGACCTTGGACATAAGCCCTTCTATACATAAAAACACCTATACTTAGTCATTTTTCAACCCCATATCACTCAAGACACTCCCAAAACCCTCTCTTACAATTAGCCAACTATTTCATCCTAATTCAAGTGTCCCAAACGCATCTCTAGATCTCAAGAAATTCATTCAAGCTTCAAGTTCACATTCAAATCTTTAGCAAGAAAATCCCCAAAATAAGGTATGTGGGTTTCAACCTTTGCGTTCTTTCACCCATCGTGCCTAACCTTTCTTTTTATGTAAATTGCATGTTTTCAAGTTGGATTATCTATGTGTATCTCTTATTATGAAAGTTGATTATAAACTATGTTGGGGTTTCATAAAATATTGACTGTTTAAGCATGTTTTGAGCTATGAGTCTATGATCTATTATGAGATTTGATGAGGGTGGTCAATGTATCTTGCATGGGGGTGTTACCAAGTGTTGGTGGGTTGATTTACATTGAATTTTCTCACATGATTTCACTCTTGAATTGTATGATTTTGAACTACCATTACACACCCGCCAAGTGTTTGATAAAATATTTGGTTAAGGATTCTTGAGTTATTGATGATCTATTGTTTGGCTTATAAGTCAAGTGACCTTATGATGATGAAAGGAATGTATATATGTGTTGAATGCATGAAAAGTATCTATGGTATTGCAAGTTGACCACACCTTGTTGAGGGGATGTCAAGCCTTAATCACCTTGTCGGGGGGTGGTAAGCCCGTACTACCATGTTAGGGGGTGAATACCTCAACCACCTTAGGGGGGTAAACCCATACTACCATGTTGGGGGTAGATACCTCAATCACCTTGTCGGGGGATGGTTGAAATGATCCCAAAAAGTGCCCAAAAATATGTCTCGGAAGTGCTTAAAATCGTACTTTCCATATATCTCAAAATTCGTGCATGATATCAAAAATTTAACTTTATATTATTGTTCAGGGGGAAAAATTGAGTGGGTAATGTCTATTTCATGATGGTATTACCAAGTATTAATGGGTGATTTTAAATTAAGTTTCCTTGCATGATTTCACTCTTGAATTCCATGGTTTTACACTAGTATTACACACCCACCAAGTGTTTAATAAAATGACTGATTATGGATTCTTGAGTTATTGAGGACTTATTGCATGACTTGTGAGTCAAGTGGCTGTAGGATGATGAAATGAATGTGAGTATATGTTGAATTCATGAAAAGTACCTATGGGGTTGCAAGTAGATTGTTGGGTTTCATGTTATTGTGTTCTTGAGATGATTGAGAAGCCCTTTCTTGATGCTTGAAATGTAAAGGATTGATGAGCTATTTCTTTGACTCTTACCTAAAAGATTATATAGTAAGGTATGAACATTCTACCAAAATGGCTATGCCTTCATGTAGAATGACTAGTAGTTTCTACCGAAAAGATCATATCGTAAGGTGTGGACAATCTACCGAAAAGGCCATACCATAAGGTAGAATGACTCATGGTTCCACCTAAAAGGTTATATCGTAAGGTAGGGGAAACCTACTGAAAAGAACATACCGTAAGGTAGGATTTCTCTTGCCCATAAGATCATATTGTAAGGCAAGTACACCCCTCCCTCCTTACCGAAGAGATTATGTCGTAAGATAAGGATACTTAAGGACTTCTACCAATGAGGCCATATTGTAAGGTAGAATCAAGCATGACTCTTAGAAAAAGAGTTATATCATAAGATAAGAGGCATCTCAAACTACCTACCTAAAGGACTATGTCATAAAGTAGGGGTATCGACAATACTCTCTGAAAAGGGCTATACCGTAAGTTGAGTGGGTAACTGCTTGGCCATTCTCAAGCATGTTTGTGTAAAGGTTTAGCATAGTGATACTCTGCATTGACTATACATTTCTTGATTATCACTAAGCATATTTTACTTCAAGCATTGATCATGCATTCCATATTGATATTATGCTACCTCTTGTTTATGCCTATGCATTTTTATTATGTTGCTTATCTCTTGACTGTATTGCATCCTACATACTTTGTACATTCAAACGTACTAACATATACTCTAAGCCTACATAATATCACCATCTAGGAACCGGAGCTCCTATTGATTCTCCTCCTTGTGGCTAGACGGATTGTTCAAGTTAGCTTTTCCGGGGACAATATCTATCTCCTCTCATGCTTATGTCTAGGCTATATCTTGTATATTTGGATTACCTATTGTCATTATTATGAGGGTGAATCCGGTTGCTTGTCTTCTCCCTGTTAAGTTCTATGTCTAAAGGTGTTGTTGGACAAGTTATGCAATTATACTATGAACTTTGACTCTCTTGACTCTTTGATACTTTATGATACAAAAGATGTCCCATAGCCCCATTTATCCCTATTTACTATCTCTTATTGGTATTTTATTGCTTCAACGATCAAGGATATGTAATGATAGGCTAAGAGGCTTGCTTGGGGTCCCTCCGAGTTCCCTATGTGTCGTGTCATGTCTAGGCCCTAGTTTGGGTCGTGATAAACTTAGTATCATAGCACTAGGTTGTTAATGGTCCTCAGCATCTAACACACCGCGTCGATTAGAGTCCTATGCATGGTCGTGTTGTGCACCACAATTACGAGTAGGAGGCTATGAGACTTTCTAGTAAATGTTTTCCTTCTTCTTGCTATATGTCGTGCTATAGGAGTTAAGGTAAGGTTTCCCCCTAACGATTGTTCTTTGCTATGCTAGATCATGCCTAATCCAAGAGGAAGAAAAGCTCATGTACTCGAGGGACAACCGGCCTACCTCGCTCCTAAAGCTCCTCAAGGTGGAGGGGCTATTTAGGTTGAGTTCTAAAATGCTATAACCACGTTGACCCATGCCATTACTAATCAAATAAACCAAGGGGCCCAAGCCCCTTATGCTCCTTCTCCATCCTCTAAGGTGAAGGAATTTACAAGGATGAACCCACCAGAATTCCACGGATCTAGGGTGGATGAGGACCCCCAAGAATTCATAGATGAAGTGTATAAGGTGCTATCCATCATGGGGGTAAGTTTGGAGGAAAAGGCAGATCTAGTTGCTTATCAACTAAAAGGTGTAGCTCAAATTTGGTTTGTGCAATGGAAGGTGGAGAGAGGGAGCCATGACGCTATTCCTTGCGAGGAGTTCAAAGCCATCTTCCTCAACTGGTTCTTCCCTCTTAAGTTGGGAGAGGTTAAAATAATGGATTTCATGAACCTTAAGCAAGGTTCCATGAATGTAAGGGAATATGCTCTCAAGTTCAACAAGCTTTCCAAGTATGCTCCATATTTGGTTGCGGACCCTATATCAAGGATGAACAAGTTTGTGATGGGGATATCCGATT
>DF363076.1:0-12376 GCA_000787875.1 Solanum virginianum
TAGATGGACACCACACAATCTCTATAGATTCTCTCAGCTCGAATGAACTCAGTAATAGGAGTAGAAATAGAAAATGGCTCAATCAAACACTTAAGTAGAATCTGAAATCTACTCGCCACATATGGCATCACAAATGAAAAAGTTGCACTAGGATCAAGTAAAGCATAACAAAGAAAGGTGGAGAATTCAAGCATACCTTTCACAATATCTGGTGCAACCTCCTGGTCCTGTCGATTTCCCATTGCATACTGATGGTTTATCCCATCGCCTATCCCTGGTGCAACACCTCTCTAATTACCCCTCGCTGGTGGTGCTGTGGTAGACGTTTAGGCTTTATTGCCCCACTTCGGACATTCACTCTAAAAATGACCTGGTTGACCATACTTGTGGCAAGCATTTCCTCCATCTTTACACTATCTCAGATGTATCCTGCCGCACTTCCCACAAGGTGGCTTACTTTTAGAACCAAGAGTTGCACTTCCCTGAGGCAGTACACCCTGTGGCCTAAAGTTTGGCTGACCTTGGGGTCTCTGATCATACCTCTGGCTTAAGGCTGGTACACTGGTTGAAGATAGCGTATAGCTAGAAGACCTCTTCTAAAAGAATGACTTATCTCCCTTACTCTGCTTTCTCTGTCTGGGCTCAGGCCCCACTGATCTGCACTTCTTACTAAGATGCTCCTCTCTATCTTTCTTCTTATTTTCCTCAGTTTGCTAGGAAGAGACCATCATCCTGGAAATATCTATACTTAGAATCAATAATGTTACCTTGCACTCTCTCTTCGCCTATCTACCTAAACCAGCTACGAATTTCCTCATTCTCGCCCTCATACCCGGAACCATCTCTAGGGCATACCTAGACAGCTAGATGAATTTCAAGCTATACACTTTAAAAGTCATCCCCTCTTGTTTAAAATTCACAAACTCTTCAACCTTCGCCTCTCTTAACTCTTGAGGAAAGAAGTGATCAAGAAAGACACTCTCAAACTCATACCAAATAGTGAGCTCAACATCATCACCTAAACTCTCTTCCCACTAATTGTACAAAACATTGGCCATGTCTTTGAGTTGATAGGCAGCAAACTCAACTCCTCATCACAACCCAAGCGTATAGCCTAGACGTGACATCTCGAATGAGAAGTCCGAAGAAAACCCAAACAAGCTCTTGATCGTAACATGCACACATCCTTGGTTGCGGAAGCAAAAGAAAATAATATTAAGAGAACTAACAAAAAGGGAAAACAAGACTAATGGAAGTCTTTGATAATCATAAAAACATGAGAAAAGTCAAGCTCATAGCATATACAAATGTAGTATCCAACAACACCTCTACTTTAGAATGGAGCGGGCGCCAAGACACTCCCTGAGCTTACCCTTATAATAAGTATTCAACATAAGAAGGAGTCTCAACATAACATGAAATAAGGAGATATCATCCTCGAAATTGAGGACTCACCAAAGCTTTCTCTGAGAACCGAACGAGCCACGTGAAGGAAGATGACCAAAAGGAGCTCTGATTCCTACATGGTGATATCATGTAGGCACAATGTAGGCGTTAGTACAATTCAATGTACTAAGTATGCGGGGTGCAATGCAACAAAGATATAAGCCAATATATTCAAAATGCATAGTCATAGTCAATGGTTACATAATCTCAATATGATATATATAATCAATAGTTGAAATAACACATTCATATAAAACATTTAAATTGCATAATATATAACAAATATGTGGGAAAAGACCTCAACTGACATAGACCAAGCAGCCAGTGATCAGGCATGACACCCTCCGACGAAGTGTCTACTTCCCAAGGCAAACCAAACATGATAAATCATGATAATATACACTAGATGGATCCACTAGCATAGCAAGGGTAATAAATAATCTTATGGTGGCACATAGTTTAGAGACTAAACACTTTATATAAAGACCCCTTAGGTCGAGCCCCTATCTTAAGCCTCAACCGGTTCTAAGTCAAATCCATAAAATACTTAAAATAATCACAACTTTAATAACTTGCAAGAGACATGATAACATGACTTGAGTAGCTTATAAACATGCTTGACCTCTACTTGTGAGCTAACTTGAACATGAGAGTAGATAATAATCATACATGAACCCTTGATTTAACATGAATGGCTCACAAGAGGTAAACATCTAGAAATAGGGCACAACTTGTTACTTTAGAAATCATGGAAACTTTTCATGAATTAAATACATGCTTGAAAACTCTTAATCATCAGGAAGTTACTTGACTTGTAAATCATGTAAACAACTTGAGAATTCTTGTCATGTAATTTCATCGAACACATAGTAGGTTCATGATACTTGCTCAAAATCATGCAACTCAAGAGTATAACAAGGAGTGTAAAATCAATTCAAAATCAACACACTAATATTGTAGTGAAACCCCAATTTGGGTATCATGAAATCCATATCAAAAGTGCATCATAGTTCATGGTTTTCAAAGCTCAAATCATGTATATTCAATCAATACTTGATAGAACCCCAACTTAATTTATGTTTATATTCCATAATAAAAGATACCCATAAGTAATACAACTTGAAATCATGCAATTTTCATAAAAAGAGAAGGTTGGGCTCCATGGGTGAAAGGACCCATGGATGAAAACCCACTTACCTCAAACTTGGATTTTCTTGAGATTGAGTTGGGTTGAATCTAGAACCAAAAATTGAGCTTGAAATCCTTGAATTTGAATGAGAGATTTGATGAAGTCTTGGAGAGGTTTTAGAGAGGGTTTCTGAGTGGTGTAGAGTTGAAAATGGCTAAGTATAGTAGTTTTCACGTTTAAATGGGCATTGGGTTATGAACCCAATGCCCTTGGAAAAAATAAGAAAAATTGGGAAAATTTTACACTGGTCCATACCCCTAGCATGACGCGAACAAGATGCGCAGGCCAAACAACACTAGTCTGCTCCCTAGGTGCATCGCGGCCTGGGCGCAGACAACCATTAGAATTCAAAAATTAGTGAAAATTATTTTTCGCTGTGGGTCTTCTAAAATCTGGGTTATACCCATTTCTCGCACAATTTTTCCCCTTGATCAAGAATATGAAGTCAGATTTTCAAAATTACGTATGAATTTTGAGATATATGGAAATTACAATTATGGGGCATTCCGAAGCTCATGAGGGGTGTTTCAATATCTCCTCCTTGGGAACATTCATCCCCGAATGTCAAAGAAACATGCATAAGAGAAGTAATTATGAAGATTTTAGCCCAACATGANNNNCATAACCGACTCAAGAGGAAGGATTTTAGAGTCAACATCCCTAACCCTTACAAGATGGTAAATACAACCCTTAGAAATCAAAATTTTAGGTCTCAAGACAAGAAATGAATCTACCCTTGACGACCATATTATAACTTTTCCACTCAAGAACGGGTTCATTAGAGAATTAGAATCTCACTTACTAGTCCTACAATCAATGGAAGCATGAAATGCATGTAACCAGTGCATCCCAAGAATAATATCAAAATCCACTATATCAAGTTCAACAAAATCACAATGCAAGACTTTATACAATATGAACTCGGGATAATTTCTATACTCTTTTAGTAACAATGGACTCACCAACAGGGGTAGACACTTCATAAGGTTCACACAACAATTCGGGACACACATGAAGCTTTTTGGCAACAAAAGGAGTAATGAAAGAAAGAGTGACACTTATCTATCAATACATACACATCATAATAAAAACAATTTAACATACCGATGGATCACTATGCTAGGTCTAGCTACCCTTAGACGGGTATGGTTGAGAACGTCGATGGTCATCCTCATAATTCTTAGTAATCTATGGATAATGCCTCAACTTATGATCCTTTTCTCCACACCCAAAATAAGCACTTGAACCGGCCAAACAATCCAACGAATGGTACCTTCCACACTTTTGACACGTAGGAGAAAGTTGAACACCAACACCTTTGCCCTCCTTTTGAGCAGATGGATAATCAACAATCTTGTGGCTCATATTATCATACCCATAGCAAGCATTTGTATACCTCAAGCACCTTCCATTTTGATTCCTCTCATATTTTGGGCACCTTGGAAAACTTACCCCACCTTTGCCACCTTTAAATTGAACCCTTCTTCTTCCTTGAGGTCACAGGACAATCCCTCATATTATGCCCAATACCACCACACTTGAAATAACCCTCAGTGCTTACCAAACAATCGATCCTTTTCTTTTTGTACTTAGGACCAGTAGACTAGTAGAAGATGAGGCACCATCGACTTGGGCCCTCTTAACCTCCCTCTCCCTCCTCTTGTCCCTTGAAGACTTGTGGGGCACCCACTTATTGAATGAGTTGAGTGGTTACAAACTTCGCCAATAGCTAAAGAGCATTGCGAATCTCTGTATTTGATATGTCACCGTTGGAAAGCTGACCCTCAAGAGAGAGATGGTTACCGTCTTGCCCACCGTTCTAGATAGCTTGAGACATATTCTGAAATGTAATGGTTAGGAATCAGAAATAAGCCTTAGAGGGCCTAACTCTAGCACACAACATAGATCACGACGAAGTGAAACATTTTCTAAAATGCCTCATAGCCTCCTATTCATAGTTATGGCGTGCTTCACAACCATGAATAATACTCTAATCGATGCGATGTGTTAGATTTCGGAGGACCATTAACAACCTAGTACTTTGACACCAAGCTTGTCATGACGCAAACCTAGGGCGTAGATGTGACACAATGAATGAGAAGTCTAAAGACCACCCAAACAAGCCTCTCGATCATAATATGCACACATCCTTGGTTGCGGAAGCTTAAGAAAACAATATTAAGAGCCAACTAACAAAAAGGAAAAACGGGACTAAGGGAAGTCTTTGATAATCATAAAAACATGAGAAGAGTCAAGCTCATAGCATATACAAAAGTAGTATCCAACAACACCTCTTCTTTAGAATGGAGCAAGGGCCAAGACACTCCCTGGGCTCAACCTCATAATAATAAGTGTTTAACATAAGAAGAAGTATCAACATAACATGCAATAAGCAGATATTGTCCTTGGAATTGAGGACTCACCTAAGATTTCTCCGAGAACTGAACTAGCCAAGTGGAGGAGGATGATCAAATGGAGCTCAGGTTCCTATGTGGTGATATCATGTAGGCACAACATAGACGTTAGTACATTTCAATGTACTAAGTATGCAGGGTAGAATGCAACAAAGATATAAGCCAATATATTCAAAATGCATAATCATAATCAATGGTTATATAATCTTAACATGACATGTATGATCAATAGTTGAAATAATGCATGTATATAAAACATTTAACTTGCATAATATATAATATATGTGTGGGAAGAGACCTTAACCGACATAGACTAGGCAGCTACAACTTGGAATCAAAGGCATGACACCCCCTCGGTATAGGTGGCTGGTCATTATACCCCCCAACTAATGACCGGCATGACACCCCCCAGCGAACTGTGGTCCACTTGCTAAGGTAAACCAAACATAATATATAATAATAATATGCACTAGATGGATCCACTAGCATAGCAAGGGTAATAAATAATTCAATGGTGGCTTATAGTTTAGAGATTAAAGACTTTATATAATGAACCCTTGGTCGAGCTCTAATCTTAAGCCTTAATCGGTGCTATGTCAAATCCCATGGAATACTTGAACTAATAATAACTTTAATAACTTGTAAGAGACATGATAACATAACTTGAGCAGCTTAGAAACATACTTGACCTCTCATAGTGAGCCTAACTTGAACATACGAATAGATAATAATCATACATGAACTATTGCTTTAACATGAATGGCTCATAAGAGGTGAAAATCTTAAAATAGGGCACAACTTATTACTTGAGAAATCATGAATACTTTTCATGAATTAAATACATGCTTGAAAGCCCTTAATCATCATGAAGTCACTTGACTTTTAAATCATGTAAACAACTCAAGAATTCTTGTCATGTAATTTCATCGAACACATGGTGGGTTCATGATATTTATTCAAAATCATGCAACTCAAGAGTATAACAAAAAGAGTAAAATCAATTCAAAATCAACCCACCAATCTTATAGTGAAACCCCAATTTAGGTATCATGAAATCCATATCAAAAGTTCATTATAGTTCATAGTTTTTTAAAGCTCAAATCATGCATATTCAATTAATACTTGATAAAACCCCAACATAATTTATGTTCATATTCCATAATAAAAGATACCCATAAGTAATACAACTTGAAATCATATAATTTTCATCAAAAAAAGAAGGTTGGGCTCCATGGGTGAAAGTACCCATGGATGAAAACCCACTTACCTCAAACTTAGATTTTCTTGAGATTGAGTTGGGGGAAATTTGAATCTTGAGATGGGTTCTTGAGTTCCACAATTGAGCTTTAAATCCTTCAATTTAAATGAGAGATTTGATGAAGTCTTGGAGAGGTTTTAGAGAGGGTTTTGTATAGGTATAAAGTTAAAAAATGGCTAAGCATAGTAGATTTCACCTTTAAATGGGCATCGGATTATGACCCTAATACCCTTGGACGAAATAAGAAAAACTGGAAAAATCCTACACTAGTCCGCGCCCCTGGCGTGATGCGGACCAGATGTGCAGACCAAACAGCACTAGTCCGCACCCCAGGCGAGTCGCGGCCTAGGCGCAGACAACAACAAATTTAAAAATTAGCAAAAATTATTTTTTGCTATGGGTCTTCTAAAATCTAGGTTATATACCATTTCTCACTCAATTTTTCCCCCCGATCAAGAATATGAAGTCGGATTTTTGAAATTACACACGGATTTTGAGATATATGTAAATTATGATTATGGGACATTTCGAAGCACATGAGAGGCATTTCACTCCTTCAGTCTCAGTCGCATGCATAGTCTTTAGCACCTTCCATATCTCATCAATGAAATTTTGAGGATCCTCCTCAACCTTTGTCCCATTGTAGATAGGTGGGTTAATTCTTAGAAAGTCCCTTAGTCTAGAGGTAGTTGTTGGCTCATGAGAGCTAGAACTAGGGGTTTGTGTACCCTGATTCCCACTATAGGCAGCTACCAACTAGGCGAGCATAGCAATGGCTCCTCGAAAGTCAGCCTTTGTAGTCGGAGCAAGTAGAGCAGTAGGTGTTATAGGAATACTAGTAGTCTTGGACGGTCAACCTTGGCTCCTCGTTTCCATTTGAGGAGACACCTCTGAAGTAAGGTTTGCAATAGTGTTAGCTAAAGCATTCCTCTAGGTCACTGTGCATCTAGGTGGCATGATCTGCAATCATGTAATGCACGAGTCATAAAGGAGTTTTGTAGAGTTTACACTCCATCGCACGAACTTAGAATACAAGCAAAGGTAACAATTCTTAATGTCCTGTAGCCTCCCTTTTATGAAGTATGTTCAAAACACACTTTTAAACAAGAGTCTATTAGATATGGGTCCATAGACTCCCTACGACTCTTGAACTATAGACTGATACTATGTTTGTCATGCCCTGGGCGGGTACCCTTGGCGTGGCCAGCACTTGAAGAGCCATTATTGATTCCCCAATAGAACCACTTGGCCTCATCATCACATCAACTACACAATGGAAGAATAAGTTAGAAAGTAAGACATCATATGTAAGAAGATAAATAAGTGCATAACTCCAATGTATCAACCACGACCCAAGCCTAGGGCCAAAACATGACCAGTGAATCAGGAACTTGAAGGAACCCCAAACAAGCCTCATAGCATATTATTATATATCCTTGGTTGCAAAAGCAACATAAAACAACATAAGAAACATGAATAAGGGAATTTGGGACTAAGGGAGAGAGAGAGTTTTATACTTAAATAACATAGATGAGTTAAAGCTCAAACATAATACATAACTTACACCTCTAAACATAGATACTTAGCGGGGACCAAGACAAAGCAACCGAGCTCACCCTCATGATCATAAGTATAAAATAAAAGAGAGTCTTAATACATAACATAAGAGAATAGTCATTGTCCCCAGAATGGAGGACTCACCAAAGGCTAACTTGAACAATCCGTCTAGCCACGTAAGAGCAAAAGATATCATCTTTTGAGTTGAGGACTCACCAACTAGCTTGAGAAAGATCGTACTAGCCACGTCGAGGAGGAGGATGGTCAAGCGGGACTCGGATTCCTACATGGTAACATTATGTAGGCATAGAGTATGTGTTAGTACATTTGAATTATCAATATGACATGTTTGCATGACGCGTGAAGTAAAACATGCTTACAATTTATTCAACTCATATAGATCATAATACATAAGTGTGGGAAGAGATCTCAATCCACATAACATAAGACCAAGTGAGCTACAACTCGAAATCCCGATGTCAAACCTAGGCCAGAAGAAAGGGGGAAGTTACTTGCCAAGGTAAACCTCCTAATGCCTAAGTGGAACCACTAAGCTTTTTATGAATCGGAAGAAAGGGGGAAGTTACTTGCCAAGGTAAACCTCCTAATGCCTAAGTGGATCCACTAAGCTTTTTATGAATCGGGTACTCACCTCTAGTTCTTGGACTCAGGTACTTGCCAAAAGCCCAGACTCGGGTACTCGCCTCAAGCCATCATATTTAGCGTACTCGCCTCTTAGAGATTTGGGGACTCACCTCTAATCCCTTTACCTATGGTGGCACATAGTTCTAGGACTTGGGGACTCACCTCTAGTCCACTCGGTGCTAAGTCTAATCCTACGAAATATATATAAGATAAGCATACTTCAATAACTTATAATAAACATAGAGTCATGGCACGAGTAGCTTTTAACATTAATGACCTCATGTGGTGAGCTTAACTTTAATCATAAGAATAGATCATCATCAAACATCAATGGCTCACAAGAGGTATAATCTTAGAACAGGGGCTTAATCCAACCCAACAATATCATCAACATTTTAATGAATTAAACACATCTTTATAAGGCTCATAATCATCATAAGGTCACTTGAATCATAACCCAGCCAGTAGATCATTAAAACTTAAAGAATCCTTCAAAAGCCATTTTATCAAATACTTGGAGGGTGTGTGGTGGTAGTGTAAAACCATGAAATTCAAGAGCGAAATCAAGTAAGAAAATCTATTGTTAAACCATCAATCAACACCTTGCAAAACCCTCAAGCAATATAAATCAAAACCACTCCTCAAATCTTACATTAGATCAAAGATTTATGGCTCAAAACATGCTAAAACAATCATACTTTCATAAACGCCAAATCACTATGCAGTGAAATTTATAATGATCAAGACCCATAAGTAAATTTTACATTTAAATCATCCAATTTAAGTAAAAAGAAGGCTTAGGCACCATGGATAGAAGGACCCAATGGTTCAACATCACATACCTTGACCTTGAATAATTTCTTAAAGAAGACTTTAATGGAGACTTGAAGCATGAAGGAATTCCTTATATCTGGATGTGGTTTTTGGGACTTGAATCTTGAGATAAATATTAGTCTAAGTGTTTGAGTGAGTATTTGGAAATGTTTAGGATGATATGAGAGTGAAATAAGGCTATGTATAGGTATTTTCAAGTATGGGAACCCTTAGGCCCAAGACTTGAAAGTCTTGGACCGAAGTATGTAATGCACGAGTCATAAAGTTCAAGTATGGGAACCCTTAGGCCCAAGACTTGAAAGTCTTGGACCGAAGTAAAAAAAAAAGGGACCAAAATAGCACTACTCCATGTTGCTTCTACAAACGAGTTGGGCCTAAGGGTTACTCACTGGAATTTGCATCTCTGCACAAATGAGTTCCACAAAAAGGGGCATAAATTCTTTATTTGAACTCGGAATAAGGTGAAACTAAGTGCGTTGGAAAGCTAATTTAAAGAGCATTAATTTAGTAGGTTGTGGGCTACCCGTTTCTTTGTGTCCTAAGAGATATGACCCTTTAAAGTTGATCCTTCTAAATTGCATTTTTCCAATTTTTGGATTTTTATACAGTAGCTCTAATATTTGGGTTAGACCTATTTCCCACTCAATTTTGCCCTTTGAACAAGAATAGGAAGTAAGATTTTTGAAATAACAAACTAGGCACTTCCAAGGCACATTTTCGGGCAATTTTTGGGATCATTTTAGTATCATAGCTTATAATGAAGATAAGTTTAAATACAAAAATACTCATTTAATACTCTACTTCATTGTCTATGAAGCCTCTACTCAACCATCTAGAATAGTACCATGAAAGGCCATGGACATCTCAATCAAAAGTAAATAAAGTACTCAATAATAAGAAGAAGATAACAGGGCTCCTCAGGAATATAAGGGAGGGCTCACCAACTTTGGAAGTATACTAAATTGGACCTTAATGGTGCGTGGCTAAAGTCCTCTATCACCTGTATCTGCATCATAAAACAATGCAGGTCTAAATAAACGTCAGTACATAGAATATACTGGTATGTAAAATGGCTCAAGAAAAGTAAAGCTCAGTCACTCACCTCGACTCAACAACTCATGCTAAAAATAGTTTATGCAAGTGTTATAGTGGAATCATATTTTTTTAAATAGGCTCAGTAAAATAGACTCAGTTTGAAATCTCATGCTCAAAACAATGTTGCTTAGGAATTTCTCTAGCTGACATTCCTCATCCCACCACCTTTAATTAGGTGATGCACAATGAATCAACATCGTTGCCATGCTCTTCTTTAACTTGCCATGGAAAGAGGTGATAAACCTCAACCTCGCTCTCTCAGATCCTGAGAGAGTGTCCACTTATGGGACAAGAGTCACCAGTATTATACTGAAATAACTATCCTATGCTAGCCAATGTAGTTTTGGGGTGCTCCTCAATCACCCAACTCGATGCTCCATACTCCTCCCAAAACTAAAACATGCTCAACTCCTCAATCAACTAATCAATCAACTCATCAATCAGCTCAAAATTCAGGCACATAGGGTCATCTCATCTCAACTTATCTCAATTACTCAATAATTAAATTAATGCAACCAATCAACTTGGCTCAGACTCAAACATTCTTTTAGACTTACTCGAATGGACTCCTTATATAGTGCATGCTAGATAGTCATATGTAATAATATATATGACTCAAATGCAACACATGCTTAATCATACTCAAATTTACCCAACTCAATATTCTTAATTTACTCAATTTAACACACTCAATTTATGCATAAGATCTCCACAATGATATGTAATTTAGGGCTCATCCAACAAGAATGAAAGCACATGTACAAATCTCATATTAGAATACCCATGCAATGCAAGAGATTACCTCATGTAGTATAACAAGACCTCAAGATAGATACAAGGATTTAATATTAAAATAGTAAAGTTTCTCAAAATCTCTTTTCCCCAAAATATTGACTCAAGAAGATGAAGGTGCATGTGAAGGAAAGATTTCACACTTTGGTAAGCCTTACATACCTGGGAGTTTAAGAAACAAACAAACCTCGATCAATCCTTACTCTTAAATGGCAAGCCCTAGCTTTTTCCTTTTCCTCCAATGCTCTCAAAACTCTCAAAGTGGAACAATGATGAATACTTGGCCTTAGGGTTTATTTTCAAGGCTTTATACAAGCCAAAAAACATGAAGGGTTAATAGAATAAAAATTGGAATGGATAGAATGTCAACAGGGTGTGTGAGACCCCGTATACGACTTGTAGACCCTTTTATGAGTCATAACTGCTCCTCATAGGTGAGGGGTCTGAAAATCCTAAACCTCTAGAAGTTGATACAAGAACCTCTTTTATGAGTCTAATCTGACATACGAGTCATAATTGACCTCTCGTGGCTGGAGGAACCTCGAAACATAAAACACTGAAACTTAGTACAAAACCTTATCTTGCGAGTTGTAGTGCTCTGTACGAGTTATAAACTCCTCTCGTAGATATGGTGATCCTAAAATCTGAAACACTAGAATTCAATACAAAACCTGGTGTACGAGTTGTTACCCATTCTACAACTCGTAAGACCTACTTCCACAACTTTTCATCAGATTTTCTCAACAACCCTCTGCACACACTTATCTAAATCAGATAGGAGGAAATTAAGGGGTGTTACAAGACAGTTTCAATTAGACCCAATCACCAACTTGGAACTCAAGTTTCTTTCTTCTCACTTCAGAGTAGGACTTTTGTCAAGTTGGGCCATTTGCAATTTTTACCTTATGCTTTTAATTTTCTCCATAGCATTCATCACCAAGTTTTATCCTATTAATGCCTTCTCACCCACTCTGAACCACTCAATAGATCTACATCATGTACCATACAATGCCTCGAACGGTGCCATCCTAATACTTACATGAAAGCTATTGTTGTAGGCAAACTCGAGAAGTGGAAAATTCTAATCCCAACTTTCCTTAAACTCTAATACACAAGTTCTCCACATGTCCTCTATCATATCGGATC
>DF363076.1:12453-24204 GCA_000787875.1 Solanum virginianum
TATCGGATCGGGGTACCCAATTTACTTCTCACTTTTGGAGATCATTTCAAAAGGGACTTCGTACTAAGGTCAAGTTGAGGACCACCTTCATCCTCAAAAGATGGGAAAGCCGAGCAAACAATTCAAACCTTAGAGGATATGTTTAGTGCTTGTGTGTTGGAGTTCAAGGGAAATTGGGCTATGACCATCTTTCACTCGTTGAGTTTGCTTATAATAATAGCTTTCATGCTAGCATTGGTATGGCATCATTTGAGGCATTGTATGGTAGGAGGTGTAGGTCTCTAGTAGGGTGGTTTGAGTTGGGGGAGGTGGCTTTGATTGGCCTGGACTTGGTGATGGAGGCCATGGAGAAGGTTAAATTAATAAGGGAGAGGTTAAAGATGGCACAAAGTCACCAAGAGTCCTATTCGGATGTTAATGGAGGCTATGAAAAAAGTGAAGTTGATTAGAGAGAGGTTGAAGACATCCCAAAGTCGCCAAAAGTCATATTCGGATGTTAGGAAGAGGGATCTTGAATTTCAAGTTAGGGATTGGGTATTTGTGAACGTCTCACCTATGAAGGGGTGATGCATTTTGGCAAAACGAGCAAGCTAAGTCCCTGGTATGTGGGCTCTTATGAAGTTATTGAGTGGATTGGAAATGTGCCACATAGGGTGGAATTACCCCCAAATTTGAGTTCTATTCACCCGATCTTTCATGTATCTATGTTGAGAAAGATGGTTGGTGATCCAAGCACTATTGTACCTTTGGAGGGTAATGAGGTGGAAGAGAACTTGTCCTATAAGGAGGTTCCGGTGGAGAATTTGGATAGACAAGTAAAATGACTTAGTAACAAGGATGTGGCTTCGGTAAATATGCTTTGGAGGAACCAACATATGGAGAGTGCTACATGGGAAGCAGAGTTGGACATGATAAAGCGATATCCCCATCTCTTTTGATCTACTCAAGCCTAAGGTATTAGGTTTTTCCTTTCCTAATTGGTCCCAATCCTTTCCTTCTTGAGTCTCATGGCATGATATGCTTACATGTGCATTAAAATGATTTTTATGATGATTTGAATGATTTTATCTCATTTTAGCATGTGTTTTAATGGCCTTATGATTTTAAATGGTGAACTATACATGGTATCTTGTTTTTGGAAGTTTCATATTCTAATTCAAGCCTTTCAAGCCTTGTTCTTGCACATTCAAGGATGAATGGTCCCAATGGGGAGATAATGTAATGACCAAGATTTCGTTTGACATCGTTGGACCTTGATGAAAACTCATTTCGGACCAAAATTGGAACAAGTGTTGTCTCAAGAGAGACCACACGACTAGTATGAGGTTTTTCGGGATTTCTATGCTATTTTATGTTCATTTAAAGACATAAAACCTATTTCAAACATTCAAAAACTCACTTCTCATATTTTAAACTCTCTCAAAACAACTCTCAAAAGAACTCTTGGGGATTTCAACATTTGGAGCTAGGGAATTCAATTCTCCTTCAAACTCTTTGGGGATTTCATCATCTTGGTAAAGGTATGTGGGTTTGGATCCTTGGTTACTTCTAATCAAGGAGGCCCAAACTATTTTTAAGAAATCTATGTGAATTTTGCTTACTTTAATTTAGGGTTTTAAATATTATCATTTTCTTAAATTCCAATAATGAATGAGTTATGTTTATCTATTGATTTTAAAATGATTTAAGCTTTGAAATATTGGATTTCATCATTTGTTTTTATGAATCTATAATTGTGCATAATCCCTTTAAGGTTTTGATCTAAGTATGGGTGATTTATATTATAGTTTAAATATGGATTTGGCTATGGTTTTACTTTAATTTCATATTATATTATTGAATTTAGATTGAATCTCAATTACCCATGTCATTCCCAAATTTTTCATAGCATATGCATTTCATGAACATGAATTTATGAAATTATGAAGTGTATTAAGCCTAATTATGATTTATGATATAATTTTGATAAAGTATTGGTTATGACAAGAATGTAATCAATATATCTCTATCGATTATGGCTCTTTGAGCATTTGGTACTTGCACTATTTTGTATATGAATGGGCTACTCCTATACATGAGTAGTATGACTATGAAATTATGGTTTTGGTATTTCAGCCTAAGTATGAACTATTATGAATGGTGTTTGATATTTAAGCCCAATTGTACATTGAAATATTTTTGGCAAAACTTGTACCTCTTTGAAAGCATGTATAACTATGTATATTATAAGTATTCTTGTGGGATGATGACTTAACACCGATGGAATGAGGGTTCCTCTCTCTTTACTCAAACTACGTGTCTAGTATAGATTTTCTTTCAAAAATGAGAGGCCTATAAGGAAAGATGCCTCCGAAATGGGGTTGCCCATAACGAGAAGAAATGATATGATATGATACATTTTATGTGAAAATCCTATCCGAAATGGGAGACCCATAATGAAGGTTGCTTCATACGAAATGGGAAGCCCGTAAGGTGAACTATGGTTTACCCTTGACAAGTAGATAGACCGCCTCTTTATTAATGAGGGAGAATTAACGGGATTCCAAGTAGTAGCTAGCTTGGTCTTACTTATGTCGGTTGAGGTCACATCCCTACTATATATAAGAGCATCACTTGCACTTCATACATCATTGATTTCATAACATCTTGTTATATTACATTCTTTGCTATAAATATCTTTCTATATAATGTGCCTTTGCCATCTAACATTGTATGTAGGTTTTGGTAAGTTCATGCATTGCATCCCGCATACTTAGTACATTCAAATGTACTAACGCATACTCTTGCCTACATGATTTCACCATGTAGGGACCGAAGACTTTGATCATCTACCATTTGATGCTTAGCTTGGATTTCAAGTTTACTTGTAGTGGTGAGTCTTATCTTCCAAGGATGATCCACCATCTATTTACCTTGATACTTTCATTTCTTTATGCATTTGAGGGTGAGCTCTGGGAATGTCTTGACCCCCGACCTATCTATGTATAGCCATTGTTGGAAACTATTTAAACTTCCTTATATTTTATGCTATGTGTTATGACTAATATCTATGTTATGGGTCAGCTATCATTGACGATCTTTATGTGAGTTGGTTATGTGATTTATATCTTGGTTATATGTTATGATGGGAGGATCCTAAGTCCTGAATTACCCCTATAGAGTGAGTCCTACTTTTTCGCCCCGTAGAACTATGTGTTTACTTTGTGTACATTTCTGAACCAATGATGCGAGTTTTGGTATCTTGAGGCTTATTTGGGGACTCTCGGATTTCCATTTGTCGTGTCACATCTAGGCCCTAGGTCTAGGTCATGATATTCTATTTGTGATAAGTATGGTCGAATGCATTTAAGGGAGTGTTTGAGGGGAAAAGAAGATCTTTTTAAGTGTTGGGATACAAGAGGAAGGATTTCCCGGTGGCCGCTAGGAAGGGAAGAGAAAGAGCTCGAAATGCTTTGCCTAGTATGTATATGTTTCTTTGAAAATGATAATAGTTGTGTTATAGTTGATATTTGGGTGCAAGTGGATATGTTGTGGCATTGTTAAAATGATAACCTTAATGTTCATCCCCATGCATTATTTATTTTAGCCTTGACTAGTTGTTCATTGTACATGCATATTCATGAAGTTGATTTTGATTAGATTCTTATGTGAAATCATCAAAATTTGTTACATATTCATTTAAAATAATGTTGATGTTAAAAATTTAAAACTTAGCAGGAAAATGATGTTTGTCTTGTGTTTTGCATTAGTGATGCATTGTTATATGTTCATCTTCCCCTTATCATGCTAGCTTGATTCAAATTCGGGGACGAATATTCCCGGGGGGAGGGGGGGATATTGTAATGCCTCAAAAGTCTAAAGTTGAGACTATGGCAAAACTTTGGAAATATGGCTACTAGATTGAAATCACGAGGCCAAAGTATGGGCTGTGGTTTAGTTTAGGGACTGTACAAAAGCCTCGTAGATAGGGGATTTGGTCTTGGAAAAAAGTCTAAAAAGAAAATACGAGAAGATTTTACAGGTCATAAGTGTTTTACGGGTCGTAATGTGTGGTCGTAAATGGGGTCCTGGAGATTTGAATTCTATTAAGTGTAGAAGGGAACTACAATAGTTTTTTTATGGCTCATGATCCATTCTATGGGTCATAAGATGGTCCGTGATTTTAGGGCATGAAATAATGGTTTCTAGATCTTGGTCTATGGACAACAGTACAGGTCGTGCTTCTCTTTACGGCCCATAAATGAGCATTTGTTGTTGGTTTGGCCAATTTAATGAAGGACTTTCTTTTTTTTTTTATAGATTTCCATGTATTCTATTTCTAAATTATGAAGTTTAAAGCCTATGGGGTCCCTAAAATATGCCCTATACTACTCTTTACCCTTCATTCTCAAATCATTAACACCAAATTATTTTTAACTCTCTCAAGTTCCTTTTTCCTCAAGTTCAAGAGAAAATCAAACCTAGGGTTACAAGCTCTTCTTCCAATCAAGATCCATAGTTCTTCCACCAAGGTATATGGGTTTCATCCATGTATTTCTTTCACCCATGGAGACCCAAAGCATTTTCTACTCCATACCTTAATTCCAAGTATGCCATTTTTCATGGGTTTTCATATTATTATTCTAAATGCTTATATTAGTAATTTATTGATATTAACTAGCCTATATTATTATGAAGTAATATTTAATTTCATGGGGAAGGATGTTATGTCTTGAATTCTTATATTATGGAAGTTAGGGTTTCAGAGATATTTGATGGGTTTCCTAAATTTGGTTCTAATTTGATGGATTGTACTACTTAGATGCATGAAAAACTATAAACTTAGTAGTTTTACTTGAAATTCATAAATCTATTTAAGGTTTCTTTACAAGCTATTTTGGGGGTTATTAAGATTATTATATAGGTTCCTTAAATTATCTTTTAAATTGATGGATCTACTACTCTTATACATGAATAACTAGTAATTTTTATGATTCTACAACTATTTATGAATTTTTCTTACTTATGGTATTTTGGTTATGAAGTTGATGGGGGTTACTTCGTTTTTACTTAAATTCATACCTCCTTTATTTTGATTGTATATGAATAAAGTTTAAATCGCATGAATTTCATGAATTGGCATAGTGGCTCATGTATCTCATTGATTTCAAGTAATGGATTTGTGAATTGGTTTATAGGTTACCTCAAGTATGAGTTGTTTGGCATGGATACACATGAGTATGAATATGCCCTTCAAGTTTCAAGATCTTAAAGCTAAATATAAATGTATTATTGCATCATGAAACATCCCATGATATTGCATACTCCTAGAATGATATTGAAGTCAAAAATGAATAAATGACTGAAATGTGAGTTCTCTCACCAAACTACAATTATGATATGATGATAGCCCGTTAGTAGAGGCATAGAAAGGACTTAGGAGCTATCTGTATGATGATGATTAATGTTCTAAATGCATATGGGATGGGTTAGTAGAATACCTCTCTATATTTTGACTCTTTAATTCTTGCTTATGATTATTCTGTGAGAGTTTTACTTAGCACCGAGTGGACCTTGGGATGAATGCAAAAGCTCCCCATTAGAAGAGGCATGAGACCATTAGTACAATCCTATTGTGCTATAACTATGTGCCACCATAGGGAAGAGGTACCCGCTAGTAGAGGTTGATTGCTAGACCACTTGTTAGTAGAGGTATGGTCAATAGTCAGCTTTAGTGGATCCACTTAGGCATCTTAGGAGGCTACCTTGGGAAGTAATTTCCCCCTTCTTCTAGTGTAGATGAAACATTAGGATCGATTAAAGGTTGCTCTCACATAAGTTATGGTCCCTTGTCACTCCCAAATGGTATTTCTCCTAAAGGTATATGATTGTGTCTTCAAGAATGTACGGTGGTCTCCATTATGATTACTAATTTTCCTTACATAATAAAATGGTCTTTCATCTAAATTGATGTATTGCTTCCCAAAGAATATTACTATTTTAATTGCACATAACAATATATGTTTCTTCACTAATCTGAGTTTATGTGCCTTCTCATGTATTCAAGTAAAGGTACATTCTTTATTTCTCATATGCATTGTCCCATGTACTATAGCTATAGCAATATGTAAAACGATCACATGTATCTATGTCCTCAGCATGCTTCGAAGATGTTTCATCTTTGTTGTATGATTTAAATTCCTATAATTCATGTATGACCCAAGCTTATATGATTTGCTTATTCACGACTATGTTCATTCTTGCATCCTACTATATTCTTTTTAAAGTTGCCTTTTTATATTTAAGTGATATTGGCTTGATTATGACTAACTAATGTCCTTGTAAATGTTTGATTTTAAAATAAGACTTAAGATGAATCATTTCATGATTGTTTCCATGTCATGAATTGCAAAAGTACTGATGCATACTCTATGCCTAAATAATTTAACCATGTAGGGACCGACGCTCCTCAATTTTCTCCACGTGGCTAGCTTTGGACCATTGAAGACGAGAGTTGGTGAGTCTTTAGTTTCAGGATATCATCCTAGTTCGTTTCTAGTTTTAATGTATTAAGACATTTTGGTTTTAGTTGTATATTTCCTTTGGTACTTTTGTACTTGAGGGTGAGCTTGAACATGTCTTAACCTCCGCCAAGTTTATGTTAGAGGTATTGTTGGACACATGCTATAGTTGTATGTAGTTCTTATCTCTTATTATGTCTTCTAGTTGTGGCCCTTAACCCTGTTTTTCCTAGTTTTCTATTTCATCTTTATGTCAATACCTATAATATTCTTGATGTATTCTAAGAGGCTTTTTTGAGGTACCTTTGGGTCCCTCATTCACTATGTTACGACTACTAGGTCTGGCTTGTTACACTTAGCTCAATATATAGGGCGTCATAATATCTCCTCTTGGGAACATTCATCCTCAAATATGATGGAAATATGCTTGAGAAGAATTAATAAACAAATTCAAGCCTAACATGAAAGCATTAGTGCAATTTAAACATCATTTTTACAAAATTACAAACTTATGCATCATAATATATTACCACAACCATAAACAACATGACATAAAGGGATTGAATGCAAGAATTAACTCCTTAAACATGATTGACTCATTACCTTCGAACTGAGTAGAGCAGAAAAGATAAGGGATCATTTCTTCATATCTACTTCCACTTCCTAAGTAGCACTTTCAATTGTTTATTTCTTTAGAGGACCTTAACGGATGCTACATCTTTGTTCCTCATTCTATTCACTCAACCAAAACTTCTTCATATGTCAAGTTTTCCTCAACACCTACTACCTCCAAAGGTACAATGGAGCTTAGGTCTCCTACACACTTTCTCAACATGGACACATAAAATATCAAATGAAACATAGTCATATCCATAGGTAACTCCAACTCCTAAGCAACCTTAATAAAACATACTCATATCCATAGGCAACCTTCTATAAGGTCCTATATATCTAGGGCTCAATTTCCCCTTCTTTCCAAACTGAAGCATACCCTTCATGTATAAGACCTTTAAATACACCCAATCATCCACCTTGTACTCAAGATCTCCCTTCCTAATGTCGGAATAAGACTCTTGCCGACTTTGAGCTATCTTTAATCTCTCCCTTATCATCCTCACCTTCTCCAAGGCTTCCAAAACCAAATTTGAACCTAGCAAGGCCATCTCACCTACTTCAAACAACCCAGCCAGGGATCTATATCGCCTTTCATATAAAGCCTCAAATGGTGTCATCCTGATGCTAGCGTGATAACTATTGATATATGTAAATGTAATGAGAGGAAGATGATCATCCTAACTACCCTTGAATTCCAATACACAAGCCCTAAGCATATTCTTAAAGGTTTCAACGGTTCTTTTGGCTTGATCATCCGTTCATAGGTGAAATGTTGTGCTAAGCTTGACTTTAGTACCAAAGACTCTTTGGAAGGATCTCCAAAAGTGTGAGGTGAATTGGGCACCACAATCTGAAATGATGGGCAATGACACGCCATGTAATCTAACTAACTCTTGGATGTACAATTTGGCATAGTTTTTAACACCATAGGTTATTCTAACGGGTAGGAAATATGTTGACTTTGTCATCCTATCAACAATAACCCATATGGAATTGAAATTTCTTTTAGTCTTAGGAAAACCAACCATCAAATCCATGTTGACCTCTTCCCACTTCCAAGTGGGGATCTCAACGGCTGGGGCTAGGCCGCGCGACCTTTAATATTCGGCCTTGACTTGTTGACAATTGTGACATCTGGCCACAAACTTTGCAATATCCCTCTTCATACCACCTCACCAATACACTTCTCTCAAAAAGAGGTGAATGGAGTAGGATAAATTATGAGCTTATTTCAAAATCAAGTCCCTCAACCCATCAACATTTGGCACACACAACTACCTTGGTGTCTAAGGACACCATATCCTCCTTGGGAGAAAACCTATACTTTGCCCTCTTTACCAATACTTTTAATTCAACCAAGGAAGGATCAAGTCCTTGCTTTGATTTGACCCTTTCAACCACAGACGATGTGGAACCATCTAGAACCACAAATACCTGTATCATTGGTTTTTTCCAACCTTACTCCTAACCTAGCTAACTGATGAACTTTCTTGTCTAACTCCTTCTTCCCATCATCGATATTAGCCATATTCTCCATCAATATCCTACTTAGTGCCTTAGCTACAACATTAGCTTTGTCCGAGTGGTAATGCACACATGTCATAATCCTTAAAAAGTTCTATCCACCTTTTGCCTCAAATTGAGATCTCTTTGGGTGAATATAAATTGAAGACTATTATGGTCGATGAAGACATCTACATAGACCCCATACAAATAATGACTCCATATCTTTATAGCTGAAAATCACAAATGACATTGGGTCTCACAAGCAGCTGCCGAATGAAGCATTACATGAGACTTAGGAGAGATTCAAGCAAAAGCTTAAGCAGTTCCCTAACCATCTCCTCATAGATGAGCACTTGAAGGAAATCTTCTATAAGTCATGCAATGTTTTGATAAAGCTAATCATTGATGCTGCTTGTGGGGGATCACACATATCTAGGACTTTTGCAGATATAGTGATGATCTTAGAAAAAGTAGCCAAGAACAACAGGGCATGGTACACTAGAGATGGAGACTATTCGGGACTCATCTTTGAGATGATTGCAGAGTAGCAACAAAAGGAGGAGGAATGGGATCAATACATGGACCACATGAAGACCCAACTGGACTTGCTGGCAAATCATTTTTTAGATGCAGGCACAGAGAAGGTAAAAGTCATAGACACAATGCCCAGGTACGATGACCAAGGTTATAATTATGATGATGAGGTGAACTTATTAGGTAGCCAGGGGGGTTACCGTCCATCCAACGCCGGTAATCAAGATTGGAACTATGGTCATGATCAGAACAATCAAGGAAACTGGCAAAACAGAGACGGCTATAGGAACCAAGAGTGCCAGAAAGATGGTGGTGGTAGATCAAAATTAAAAGAGATATTTGCAAAGGTGCTTGACAAAGTTAAGTCCACTGAGGCAAGGATATGAGATATAAAAGAGGAGATATCCAATGTTCGACAGTTAGTCGACTCGCATTCTACCTCGATCAAGCAATTAGAGCAGCAGATAGGGCAATTATCAGCATCCATAAATCAGAGAAAAGTTGGGTCACTTTTGAGAGACACAACTTAGAACCTGAGAAATGATGGTCATTGCATGGCAGTAACCATGAGGAGCGGTAAGGTACTCTCTGACCCTATTATACCCAGTAAGGCAGGTTTGGATGAAGCTAAAGGCATGATGCCTAACCCTGTAGAGGTACATGTTGATGACACCAGCAAAGTCTGAGGTTGCTAAAGAGCCTGAGGTGACACCAACAGTAACCCAACTATTCCAGCCATTCCTAATCCACCACCACCAATCCCACAGAGGTTGCAAAAGAAGGTGGAAGATGACAAGTTTTTGAAGTTCTTTTCCATGTTAAAGGAGATATCCGTGAACATCCCTCTGCTGGAGGCACTTGAGCAGATGTCGGGCTATGCTAAGTTCATGAAAGACTTAGTGACTAAGAAGAGGAAAACCATGATTGAGCTGGTAAATAATCTCCACCACTATAGTTCCATTGCCATAAGATCTCTTGTAGAAAAGAAGAAAGATTCGGGTGCTTTCACTATCCCGTGACTATTAGAGCATTTGATTTTGCAAGACCCCTCTGTGATCTGGGTGCCAGCATCAACTTGATGCCACTGGCAGTTTACAGGCAGCTTAGGAGCCCCCATGCCCACTACAATGTGGCTACTCATGGCAGATAGGTCGAAGAAGTGACCCGTGGGGATTCTATATGATGTGTTGTTCTGCGTGGGCCGGTTCATATTTCCCATAGACTTTGTTATTCTGGACTGCCAGGTGGACTTTGAGGTTCCCATTATCCTTGGGAGACCATTTTTGGCTACTAGTAGGTCCCTGGTAGACGTAGAGCTAGGGGAGTTGACTTTGAGGCTTAACATTGAAGAGGTGAAATTCAGTATGTGCTACAATGAAGAGACCCAAAGAGGTGGTTGTGATGTCCATCTTGGATATAGTAAAGGACTGCCTTTCTAAAATTCCACTAGAGGAAACAATGAGTGTAGACACACTAGCAGCAGTATTGATGAACTTTCCAGATGATGGTATTAGTAGGTATGCAGCCACTATGAATGTGTTACATGGTAGGGGAATCAGGCCATTTATCTACCGAAAGTTGGACTTAGATCTGCAGAACAGGTCTACATCGCCAGCTAAACCATCTATCGAGAAGCCTCAAGTTGTGGAGCTCAAGGAGCTACCCCAACACCTTAGGTATGTATTTTTTGGGCACTAACAACTCTCTTCCTATGATTATTGCTACAGATCTTCATGTAAACCAGGTAGAGGAATTGTTGGGGGTCCTCCAAAAGTTCAAGTGAGCCATTGGTTGGACCACTACAGATATCATAGGGATTCCTCCAAGGATATGCATGCACAAGATAAACTTAGAGGATAACTATATGCTTAGTATTGAGCATCAGCACAGGCTAAACTCGTCTATGCAAGAGGTGGTAAAAAAGGAGATCATCAAGTGGCTGGATGCTAGGGGTGATACACCTTATTTTTTATAGCAAGTGGATCAATCGAGTATAGTGTGTCCCATAGAAAAGGGGCATGACAGTGGTTGCTAATGACAAAAATGAGTTGTTCCTATTGAGACCTGTGACTGGATAGTGAGTGTGCATGGACAACTAAAGCTGAATAAATAGACCTTAAAGGACCATTTACCCATGCCCTTCATGGGCGAGATATTAGATAGATTGGCAGGTAGAGGGTGGTGCTGCTTCTTGGATGGGTATTCCAGCTACAATCAGATATCCATAGCCCTAGAAGATCAAGACAAGACTACTTTCACTTGCCCGCATGGGACTTTTGCTTTCAGAAGGATGCCTTTTGGGTTGTACAATTCCCCAGGCACCTTTCATCTCTATACGATGTCGATCTTTTTTGACATGGTTGACGACACCCTCGAGGTATTTATGGATGACTTCTCTGTAGTGGGTGACTCCTTCGATACATGTTTATTGAATCTTACCAGGGCACTACAACGTTGTAAACTAACTTGGTTCTAAATTGGGATAAATGTCATTTCATGGTTAAGGAGGGGATAGTTCTTGGCCATAAGATTTCTTAGAAGGGCATATAAATGGATAAGGTGAAGATCGAGGTGATTGAAAAACTGCCACTTCCCA
>DF363076.1:24436-40370 GCA_000787875.1 Solanum virginianum
TTGAAAAACTGCCACTTCCCATATCTATGAAGGGGGTCCAGAGTTTCCTTGGGCATGTAGGTTTCTATTGCTGATTTATCAAAGACTTCTCCAAGATCACACATCCTTTGTGCAAGCTATTAGAGAAGGATGTAAAGTTCCATTTTGATGATAGCTGTAAAAATGCCTTTGAAACCCTGAAGCAAAAGTTGATTTCTGCTCCCGTGGTAGTTGCACCTGACTGGCCTACCCCATTTGAGATGATGTGTGATGCAAGAGGAATTGTTGTGGGTATTGTGCTTGGACAGAAGCGCAATAAGATTTTCCACCCCATCTACTATGCCAGCAAGACTCTCAATGATGCACAAAAGAATTATACAGTTATTGAGCAGGAATTGTTGGTCATGGTATATGCATTTGACAAGTTCTGGGCATACATATTGGGCACCAAATCGATAGTGCACACTAACTATGCAGCCTTGAGGTATCTCATAGCAAAGAAATATGTTAAGCTAAGGATCATCAGATGGGTTCTCCTGCTACAGGAGTTTTACTTTGAGGTCTTAGACAGAAAAAGATCTGAGAACCAAGTAACAGACCACTTGTCCAGATTGGACGACGAGTCAAGACTGAAGGATTGGTTGAACATCGATGGTTCCTTTCCTGATGAAGCATTCCAGAAGCAGAGATGTTGAGTATCATGGAGGCCTGTCACTCATCCGCAGTGGGAGGTCATCATGGTGGGGCCAAAACAGCGAAGAAGATTCCCCAATATGGGTACTACTAGCCCATTATCTACAAAGATGCCCACGACTGGGTGCTTGGGTGTGACCAATGCCAGAGATAGGAAAATATCTCAAAGCGCCAAGAGCTGCCCATGACCCCGATTCTTGAGGTGGAAATTTTTGACGTCTGGGGCATCGACTTCATTAGCCCATTTATGAGTTCGTATAAATGAAGTACATCCTGGTGGCGGTGTACTATGTCTCCAAATGGATAGAGGCAGTTGCATTGCCAAACAATGAGAGCAAGAGTGTTGTCCAATTCCTGAGGCGGAACATGTTTTCCAGATTTGGGACACCCAGAACTATCATCAGTGACATGGGTTCTCACTTCTATAACAAGGTTTTTTGTGTTATGCTAGCTAAATATGGAGTACGACAGCACAAGGTTGCCACACCCTATCACCTGCAGACTAGTGGATAGGTTGAAGTGTCAAATAGAGAGATCAAGGAAATCCTGACCAAGTCTGTGAATGCTACCCGGACAGATTGGGCGAGGAAGCTAGATGATGCACTTTGGGCCTATAGGACAGCTTACAAGACACCGATTGTTATATCCCCGTATTTGTTGGTGTTTGGTAAAGCCTATCATCCACCTATGGAGTTAAGAACACAAGGCACTCTGGGCTTTCAAGAAACTCAACATGAATTGGAAGGAGGCTGCTAACTTAAGACTTGATCATCTCAATGAGTTGGATGAGTTTTGCCTCCACGCGTATGAGAGTGAAGCACTGTAAAAACAGAGGATGAAAGTCCAGCATGATAAGTATATTGGCCAACAGAGCTTTGATGTCAGTGACAAGGTATTACTGTACAACTCAAGGATGAGACTCTTCCCAGGTAAGCTCAAGTCAAGGTGGTTTGTCTCGTACATGATTAGCCAAGTGTTTCCCCATGGTGCAATTGAGCTAGAAGTAGAAAATAAGGATCGGTTCAAGGTAAATAGACAAAGGGTGAAGCAATACTTGGGTACAATAGAGGAGGCCTTAGTGATTCAGGTCCTCCTCCTTGACGAAGTCTGAGTAGTCAAGACAATGCGTTGTGCCGCAATTTAAATCAAGCGCTCCATAGGAGGCAGCCCATGCATTGTAATAGTAGTTGAAATGAAAAAATATATATATAGGTCATGCATTTTTCTTATTTTTATTCGTATTTTCAGGTGAGTACAGGTGCCATTTTGGAACTCGAAAGTGCACATGGGGAGAAAGGCAGAGTTGGACGTCAGATCAGTTGAAAGTTGGCAAAGTGTAATGCCACGTGCTGCTGCACGGGCCATCTGACCTATGACGATTCATGGGGCCGCTCTTGGGGCATTATGCTCATGACCCAGGCGCGTTAATAAGGTGATATTGTTGAAGTATGACAACACAAGCCATCACACAACCCGTCCAAATTCATACGGCCCGTGTGGCCGGTCGTCCGGCATGAGAGGATGGTGTATGATGAGTTGAAAATGGTCAAAGGAGGGCCGGACGACAATCTTAACGGACCATGTCATGGTTTACGGATCGTGTAACAGCCCATGACATGCTTTTTGTCAAACCACATGACCAAGTGCCCCTGGACGAACCTTTTTATGGACCTTATCTCGTTACATGGGTCATGTGGGGTATCGTTGCCCCTGCACCACCTTTATTGGTTTACTTAGTTCAATTTTAATTTTAAGTCACATATGTTGTTTAAGTGCAATAGCCCTATGATAGACCGGGTGATGCCATTCTTAAGGGTTATTGTAACTTTTATGCAACAGGGGAAGTCTGAGTACCCATTAGTGCGTCAACCAGCGTGTGCAATAATTTCTAACAAAGTGGAATCCTTTGTGGCACTTGCAGATACTATTTGTCCATGCTGCAACTTAGTCAGACATAGTGATAGGGATGAGCTTGTGTCACGCCTCCATGACTCCCCAACCGTATCATCTAGCAATCAGCCTAGGAGTGACTCAAGCGATGACTCCTCCATTGGGTTCAAAGTTCGATACAAAGGCAATGTCTTCCCTCACTCTCTTCATACTACGTGGGCCTATGCAATAGTCCATCGCAGAGCTCCCCAGTCTGAAGAGGGGGTTCCTTTCACAGGAGTTGAGGAGAAGATAGAGGTCCCGAAACAGGAGGAGAACACTTCGAACTAGGACGAGCAGGGGCAAACTCCGGAGGCTGAGGGTCACGACACTGAGGAGCAGGGAAATGAGGTCAAACTCTGAGATAGTTATGATGAGGCTATTCATTTTGCAGTCTCCCGGATGACGGACCCCGAAACTGCCAGGGCACTTATTGTCTTTTTGAGGGGCCGGTGGACAGTCCCAGGAGCTAAGGATATCTACACTAATGGACTTACAAAAGTTTCTGGGGGTTCAAACAGCGGCCAGTCATTCTAAAAGTTTGGGTCATCACTGTCTAACTTGACAGAGTTTCAAAAATCAAAGATATTTTTAACTCATATAAGTTCGAGTGGATGGTGCAACCACCTGGGTACTATGGACCTGCCATAGTTGAAGAGTTCTATTCCAACTATGTCACTAGTCTACTAAACTCCTTAGAGGATACCCAGTAAAGAAAGGTAAAGAGACAGGTCGCACTTACTAGGTCCCAGTGGTCACATGTGATGGTGCGAGGTACACGAGTGAATATCTCAAAAACCACCATCAACCAATTCATATTTGGGCTAGATTACCAAGCTCCTCCGGATTCCCAGTTCATGGATAGACACATGCAAATTATGGACACGGCGCAGATATCTGATTGTCATCTAGGGCTGCACTATTAGGATGGATCACAGAGCGCATAGTCATTCAGGGTACAGAGGTGCCTTGGGTTACAGACCCTAAGTGTCCTATCGCCAAAGCATCATTTACATTTACTGCAAAATTTTGGTGGTCGATGGTGCAGGCCAAGTTGCGGCCCACAGGAAATGTTAATCTACTCCAACCTTTGCATGCCTCTCTGATAGCATGCTTGATGTCCAGATACGGAGTAAATGTTGGCTGAATTATTGCTTTTGAGATGCAAGACTGAGCTTTATCTGAGAGAGCTAGCATGCCCTTCTTGTGCCTGGTTTGTGCCTTTTGCAAATAGGCCAATATTCCTACTACTTACTTTTTGGACAAGAAAATAGCTCCCAATGGCTTAGCCAACATTGCCCTGATTAAAGATGTCCAAGACCTTCTCATGAGGAACAGACCACGTTCACTAGGAGGGCCGACAAACTTCCCCTCTGCACCTCCACAGCAACCCTTGCTATTTGAGGACTACACCACCATCCCACCATCAGGAACGGATTCTGAGCGGCCCAAGGGTAGTGGTGCATCTTCACCAGTACATTAAGGGTATGCATATGTGCCCTATGAGTTCTTGGCTAGATTGGTGGTGGACTAGCGACAGACACGCGCTATTTTTGACCAAATTATAGAGAGGATTCCGCATGTGGTCCAGTCTCATTCGCAACGGGTGGTAGACCAACGTAATGAAGTCATTCTGAGCCGAATAACCACTTTGCAGAACCAAGTCAGCACTTTGGAGGGATACTTCCATAATATGTTCGGGAGTATGACTGGATGAAATGACGAATCTAGTTTAGACAGTGAATGGTATGAAGGCTCAAATTGCTAAGCTAACTACATAATACCAGGCGCCTGTACCGGCCTCGCCTCCAGAGTCATAAATGAGCCTATTCAATATCCCTGTGATGCCGGTTCTGGATGAGATATGGGGCATTCCACCTGCCCTATCTGATGTACCCACGCTACCCGCTGATCAACGTAGGAGGAAAGACAAGGGTAAGTAACGTGTCAACCAAAAGAGTCATCCGTGTGACTCACAAAAGGAAGAATAGGGATAGATACGCAAGGCTGCCAGGGCTCAGCGCTAAGCAGTAACTGAATAGATAGAATGAGAGCAGATGGCCGAAGAGGCGGCATAGGTGTGAGCCTTCGATAGCACCTTTGGACCGAGTGCTACATATGCTGATAAAGATACCCTATGAGGGTCTGGTCCCATCGACATTGCTGATGCCTAGGGCATCCCAGGTCTATTCATTAACTCGTGTTATAGTGTAGTGAGGGCACTACACTATCTTTTTGAATGGGGTAGGGCATCCTGCCACTTGAGAGTTTTTCTTGCCATGTTTCTTTTCTCTCAAGTGTATTATCTAGTAGAATTGGATGTTTAGGTCATAATGTTTGTGTAAATATGAGTGTTCACAGAAGTCTAAGGTAGCCCTTGTGTTGATCTTTGTAATGTCCCATGTTGACAATGTTGAAGTTATATATGTTTGCATCTCACCCTGACTAACTTGTATGATTGTTGGTAAGTATTGTGTGTGTATGGTCGGCATTCTGATGAACGAAGCATGTCGATGTGATTTAGTACTAATTGGTTTAGAAGATGTGATATGTGTGTGTGAGCTAATTACATAATTCAGTTGATGTATTTGTGAGATAGAACTTGCTTGGTTGATCCCACTAAAATGATTGAATGACTGGATTAGGAGGTGATCTTAGGTCGTTGTTGTTGACTAGTCACTTAGCAAAAAATTGACCAACCAAATGAAATTGTCCCTCTTGAACCAAAAGTAGAGCCTAAATGGACATTTTCTTTGTAATCACCCAAATTCACTTCCCCAATTTATCTGTGATCTTGGTTTTGGCCCTGGTCTCTCCAAGGACATTGTGAACCTCTGCCTAGGTCAAAAGACTAAGTTGACGGTGGCTTATATTGGCCCTAGTCCCTTAGAAAGATATTATGAACCTTGACCCAAGCTAAAGGCTTAAGTTGAGGGTGGCTAGTACAAGGAGAACAGAAAAATGAGTGTGGAAAAGAATAAAATGATAAAAGGAGAAAAAGAAATAGGTTGTGGCCGTGAGCAAATCAATGAGCGAAAAAAGAAAAAGCACAAAAATGAGTAAATGAACATGGAAATCACTTTCTATACTATAGAAAGTTGGAAAAATAGGGGCAAGAAATTTTGGAGACCAAAAAGCAAATGGCTGAGTCGAAGTAAGTATCTGGAAGAGACCGTTTAGTCACTTTAATCCTAAATATACCTCACCCAAGCCCGAGCCTATGCTAAAAAACGCAAAAGTCCTAATATGATCCTAAAAAGGCCATTCAAGAGTTAAAGTGGTGAAAATAAGGGTAAGTTTATGATTTATACATGTGTCTCCACTGAAAGTCATTTCTGAGAGTGAGTGACTACATCCCGGTCTCTGTTTTACATGCTTACCTTGAGTGTGAGACTTCTTTGTGGTGAGGGCACTATCTTTTGCATTAATTGGTTGCTAACTCTACTAGGTTGTCTTTGTTCCTGATCATATGTGGACTGACCATGCATGCATGATATTTGCCTGAACCATTATGGGTCCGTTTGGGGTGTGAGCACATTCTTAAACTTGTTAGCCGAGCATATGTGTTGAAAACTATGGGACCATCCATAGTCTGAGTGAGCACTTGTGTTTATACTTTGTTTGGTTGAGCCGTTATTGCTTGAGGACAAGCAACCATTCTAAGTTGAGGGTGTTAATGAGTTGTAGAAATACGACCCTTATAACACTTTAAACAAGGGATTTTTGCACGCTCTCAAGCAATATTTGTTATTTTGATTTTATTTTTATGATTTTTCAGGAAAAATGACTAAGGCATGGAGAAATGTAAGAATTATAGGAAAAGAGACGAAAAAGAGTTAATCTTTGGAAAGAGGAGCAAAAATGGAAACAAGTGTGGGCACACGAGGACCTACATGGCTCTTGTACTTCCACATGGACCGTGAGGCCCACCATGGCCTCACACTTGGCTGATGACAGTGTCTAATGAGCAAGTGCAGGAAAACTTTGGCCAAGGCATATCCCACAGCACATTTCACGGATCGTGGGACGTAAGACGAGTCATGGCAGGGCTCGTCAAAGTGACATGAGAGTCACCTCTGCCGAAAGTCAAAGAATGAGAGCTAAATAGTGAGTTACAGGATGTGTCACGGGCCGAGTGACCAACCACGGTCTGTGACTTGATTCGTGAGGCCAAGTGGAGCTGGAAAAATGTTAAAGGCACGTTAGATAGTCCATTTCACGGACCATCGACACCCACACGGACTGTTGACCCACGCGTGAAGTGTGATGCAGTGGAGCAAGTTGGGACGCCAAATGTAACTACATGGACCGTTTGATGGTCCGTCTACCTTCACACCAGCGGTTTGGTAGCTTGTGTTCATGTCGACGAATTTTTTATATTTTAATTTGGATTAGATTTTCTTTGTATATAAATAGTATTTTATTTCATTTTGGAGAGTCTTGGATGGCTAGAGAGAGAAAACACTAAAAAACATTATTTTCCTTGAGATTTCACAAGATTTTGGGATTTTGCTTATCTAGTTCAAGACTGTAACTCGTGGATTCACTGATTCTTCAATAGTAAGTCATTTATTATGAATTCTTGGTATCATTGTGGGTTATCTTTCTTAAATATGCTAGGCTAAACCCACAACTAGGGTTGTGGGAACCATGAAAAGTCACTAAGATAGGCGAATATGGGGTAAATCTCAGGATTGATTAGTGTATATATCGTAGTAATCT
The DNA here is from genome assembly GCA_000787875.1 of Solanum virginianum. Lineage (NCBI taxonomy): Eukaryota > Viridiplantae > Streptophyta > Magnoliopsida > Solanales > Solanaceae > Solanum > Solanum virginianum. The sequence goes on from DF363076.1 coordinate 31,760, forward strand.
TCGTTATAATTTCTTCCTTGATGAGTCGATGCGTTAGGGTTAGCCTTTATTCGTTACATGCCCGAAAGGGATGTTTTGATTAGGAAAATAGTTCTACGACGAAAATTCATTATTTTTAACCTAGTCTAAGTACTTGAGATCAAAAGGTGAGAGTTGATATTACATTTGAAAATGGTGCTAATAGATATATTCTCACGCATTCCTTGTGATGTTTTGATTAGGAAAATAGTTCTACGATGAAAATTCATTATTTTTAACCTAGTCTAAGTACTTGAGATCAAAAGGTGAGAGTATCCGAGATTAACAATAAGGGTTAGTACGTATACGTTCTAAGACCGAAAGGTGATAAACGATATGCATCTGAGAAGGATCGAGAGGTGAATTAGATGTTACATAACTTGTTAGATCTTATATATGTAATCATGAATGAGTTTACCACTAGATTCGACTATCGCATTAGATGTCATGGGGAACACAATCCTAGCTTCGCATATATTATATGAAATCTAGTAGTCGTTGCACTCATTTAATGCATTATTTTAGTAACTTAGTTTGAAAAACCAAAACCCCCCATTTACTTTATGCACTTTTATTTCGAGAATTGATATTACATTTGAAAATGGTGCTAATAGATATATTCTCACGCATTCCTTGTGGGATCGACCTCAACTTTGGTTGAGTTCTATATTTGATCAACGATCGATTTACTATTCCTTTTGGAGTGTAAATTTAGGCGTATCAATCATCATTATAAATCATGCACGACTTTGCTTGAAAACTAGGTGGGCTAGGCTTTATAATGGAACAATCATAAATCACATAAATCATGAGAATATACTCTTTTGAAAACATGTAAAACAGCCCACATCTTATCAACAGTAAAACTCATCATTGGGTCATCATCAATAACTTAAATACATGCATGTACTTGATAAAATATCATAGGATATCATGAAAATAATTTAATAACATCAAACATCATGAAGACATCATAAGCATGCATAATATCTTAAACAAACTCAAAGAAAAGGTAAAATACTTTAAATAGGACTTTATGAGTGGAAGGATACCCCTAAATCAAACTCGCACACCTTAGTTGACTTGGGAAGAACAAGCTTGGAACCTTTGTGAAGAATTTTGAAACCTAGCCTTGTCGTGCCCTTTTCTTGAGAGAGTATTGCCTTAGGGAAATTTTGGAATTGAAATAATGAAAGAAAGACTAAGGTCTTAGGGATTTAAAGGTTGGTTTAGAGCCCTTTTGATCCCAAAAATGACATAGTTTAGGAATAGAAATTGCGAAATCGACAAAATTATCCCTCATTAAAACCGTCGGATTGACCCTACAAATGCCTGTTTACGGGTCGTGAAATGAACAATAGACCATGGGTCCTGCTCGTCATGTTAACTTTTTCAAAATTCATGAAACTGATTTATTGAACTCGAAACTACAAAACCATCTTTCGAAACGTCGTTTGATCTATGGCTCGTGGTTGGACTCGTAGAGTCCTTTCACATTTAGCCATTTTTCTCCTTTTCTTGGACCCTATCCACGAAGGTATTCTATGAGTCGTATATGGTTTCATGGGCCATGCTGGTAACTCGTAGATCACTTCCAGCAAACTCTGAATTTTCTTCATGTCTGATAGTCTCACCCACGACCCTATTTCATAATATAAGAAAATTTTAAGACTGTGCAAAACAAGTTAAATTCACTAGTAAACTTATAACATCACTAATTAATCGGTTCTTTATTCCGTCCACCACTTAAACCCCACACATGCACCAAAAATTATGTACATCCCATCACATTGTCATCGGGATCCTAATGCATAGAAATATAAATGGTCCAATGGGAGCAAGAATATCCAGAAATATTTGGAATAGTCCATTTCGAAGCAGAAGAATCGGTTTCAAGTGTTCGATCGATTATGTATTAATCAATATTCGATTAATTGAATTGAGATTATTGAGAAAAAATATTTATCTAGGGATAAACTATCTTTGTCATACTTCCTTGATAGGTGAGACTTCTGCAAAAGAAAGCACAGATTAAGTCACTTTATTTCTTTTTATCTAGAATGAGGGAGTTGATACCATTTTCTATGTGCAAATGAGCCCATATGTATACTTATTTATCATTAGAAAGACTTATTCGTGATAATTTGAATTTATTCACTCTGTATTTTTTATCAGGTCATGTAGGAACAAAATTCAAGTCTACAATCAGTTAGAATGCCTAATCAGCATACATCACTGCACTTTCAATTGACACCTATCGTAATGATAAACGGTTTGTCTCGTTGTGCCCTTATAACAACCCAACCTAGAGGCCTAGTGGTCACACAGTGAATGAGATACCCGAAGGCACCTCACTTGAGTCATCTAAGCATCTCAAGAATTCATACGCATTAAATAGAAACATATTGCGGAAAAGAAAAGGGTTATGAGTCATCCTATGCAATGAAGCAACATTAAAAAGCAAAGAATTTAGAAAAACATCATTTGTTCATAAGCATACCGCTAATACATACGAACAGAACTGATATGGTCGGTTTCTATCAAATGAAAAGGACATCCATAATAGACAATATAGAAAGTAAAAGCCTCAAAAGGGCTATAAATACATTGTCTAAAAGCAAAAACACATAAAGAAGTGAAAAATAGGTGGAGTCCTGAACTAAGGGCTCACCACAACAATAAGCTAGTCGCTAACACCAACAACTAGCCACGAGCCAATGGAGGGGTACCTATCCCTATATGGTTAAATCATGTAGACAAATATGCGCTAGTACGTTTGAATGTACTACGCATGTAAGATGCAATGCACGAATGAAATTGTAATTCCATCATAATTAAACATAACATATAAGAGTACATAAGATTAGAGAGTCATGAAACAAGCTTAAACATGCACAAGAATTATGGCTCAGATCAATATGAGACAATCCATAAGGAAACACATAAAGTAAAGACATTATCATAAGATCATGTAAACTTGTGGGAATGGACTATAAGCAACAGTAGGACCATGTGAACTACTACATGGAACCAAATGAACTCCTTCCATTGGGAAAAAGCCAATGCACTCCTTCCATCGGGAAAAGAGGAATCTACTTGCTAAGGTAGATATCCAAAACTTAAGTAATTTTGTAATTGCATCTTTCATAACTTTTGCGCGTACGTGGATCTACTAGCCTACCCTATAAGGCTCCTGTGGTGGCACATAGTTAGGGACAACGAGATTTAACTTCAAACTATCATATCTCAACTAACAGGATGAATCCTAATCTCTAGTCCTCTTGTTGCTAAGTCATCCCACGGAATCCTTTAAAACATACTCTTAGAATCATAAGTAGCAATCGTAGGAGTAGCTCGAACTTAAGAAGCTTTCTTAAACATCTTTTAGGGCAATAATCATCATACATATATCTTTGGTAAACTTTAACTTTGAAGCTCTTCATAAATGCCCTAGTCGTAGTCATAATTCACAGGAAACTTTCATTGAAAATAAGGTCGCTTAATTGATGCATGGAACAATCATAAATCACATAAGTCTTAGGAAATTTCTTTAAAAAAGAACATCGAAATCGCTCAACCTTAATCATATCAAAACTCATCATGGAATCAATATCATACTTTAACTATATATATTTTTACTTAGCAAAATAGTCACTGAACTTTAAGAGTATCATATTATAACATAAAAAGCATGAAATAATCATAAGCATGCATTTAGAATTTGAGGAACTTAGTAGGGAACTCTATGGGTGAGAAGATACCAATAAATCAACTCACATACTTGGGAAGCTAGAGAGAAACGAAATTGAAACCTTGGGGAAGAAAACTTGAAAACCCTAACCTTGTTCTTGGGAGTTCTTGAGAACCTCTTTTGCCTTAAAGAACTTGAGAGTGTAGAATGATGAAATTAGGGCTTGAAGGCTATTATATGTTCCTTTCCCGTCCCCAAAACAACATGATTTAGGAATAGATTTGTTGTAAAAGACAAAACTGCCCCCTTCCCATTAAAACTGCCAAAATCAACCTATGAGACCCTAATTATCAGCTGTAGATTGACTTACAGGCCGTAAGTCCCCTCATCTGATGGCACACATGAGAATCCTGAAATCTGAGTTTCGTTGAATTGAAAACCACAACAAACAACACGAGCCGAGCAATTACTTACGGGTCGTGGTTGGACTCGTAGAGTCGTTTCACACTTACCCAAATTTTCACCTTATTCTTGACCTCATTCAACGAAACCTTGTACTAGCTGTATCACATTTCACAAGCCGTCAAATAACTCTGTAAATCATCTTCTTAAAAACTTCAAATTTCCTTCATGCCTGGGGTCCCACTCACAAACTTGTTTACGAGTAGTAAGATACCCTACGGACCATAACTTGGTCCATGGATTACCCCACACTTGGTAACTTTTCCCCTTCCTAAAGTTTTATGTTTAAGAACCAATCCTACGAACCGTAAAACAACTTACAAACCGTAAATGGCCCCGTAAACCAAGTTCTCAATTATTTTTCAAGCCAACTTTTCTGCATTCAAGGACCCTAGCTATAGCCTAGCACAAGAAAAGAGTAATTTATACCATTACTAACAAGATTCTTTTAGCAAGTAATGGAGATATTCTAAATATTCCATTAGTTATACATCAACGTTCCAATAAAAATGTTTCTCTCAGTCTCTTACTCTAACAAGTAACACCTACATTGGGGAAAACTTAGATTCAAACTTGCCGTTCTAAATCACATCAATTTCAAATAAGACAGTTTGATGGTTTAGAGCATAAATATATAGTTGTAGTACAGCAAGATTTACATGCATTTTCTAAACCCTCTCCAGGGATCAATCACGTCCAACAAACAGAACAATGTATTGGTAACAACTAATTCTCGACAAAATTAGAGGAAAAAAGAAAAACTAATGTGGATAAACATCAGATTACAAACCAAAACTAACCATCAAAAATAAAATATACGTCAAGGATCGTCGAGAAAAAAGTAGAAGCCAATCGAAGTTGATATAATGAGTACAAAGATCAGATTTTCTGAAAAGAAAAAACAAATAATTCGTGTCAGTTATTGTTGAAAAGATATAAGGATATCAACATGATTTCATCACTGTTGATCAGAGCCTAGCATGTTGAGAGCCTTGAGTATGAATGTGTAAGTAAAAGCATCCTCCTGGAGCTTCTCAAATCTGCATCAGACACGGAAGGTTTTATGAGAAGACTAGATATGCAATTTTCTCTTTGCTCCTTTCTATTTTATTTTTAAAATAATTCTTGCAGCAAAATCGCCAACAGGTGATAGTTTAGTTTGAAAGTGAAATTGATTATGAGAAAAACACATCCAATGATCGTGAACTATATTGTGCCATGGTTCAAACAATAAAATCCAAAAGTTAGAAATTTCCACAGTTGTGTACGTAGCTTAAACACAATGGGCCTGATCGAAAACTTGAGCAAATGAAAATATGAATGAAAAAGCGATTTATGAAAATTCTATCCAACTGCGTATGTTCTCTATTTACCACCAGACCATTCACAAAGTCCTGCTGCAAAAATAATAGTTAAAATTTCCTTACTTACAAAACCAGAAATTTAAATTATCATGGACACAATTGGCAATTCATTATCACAGTCTAAGGAGTCATTTGGTTTGAAGACAAGTTATAATGGGATTAGTTATCTTCGTATTATTTCTGAGAGGATGTTTGATTTGTTGTATTAAAAATAATATGTGTTGCATAATTCTAAGAATAAGTCATTTGTTTACAAAAATATCCTCCATAAATGTAAAGGGTGTGAAAAATGACATATAAAAAAGGTTTGAGGGGGTATTTTTGTCATTTCAACTATTTTATCTTGGATAAGTTATCCCAAGATTATTGTTCCATCCAAAGGCAAGGATAACTTATTCCAGTACTACTTATTAATCCAAGGATAAGTTATCACAAACTCTATCACCAAACAATGGATTAAGGGATATTAAAAATTTATCCCGAGATTATCTCCCTTTGTTCGTCAAACCAATGGTGTACTAAGTGATAAGACATAAGACCTTTGGTCTAACTAAACCCAAAAAAGCTAGTTCAAGAGATGAGGATTGCCAAGATCATATAAGAGATCATTTTTCCCTTCCACAATGTTGGACTTCAACAACCTCGCACTCTTAAGACTAGATATCTGAAGCGTGAATATTGAATAATATAAAATAGGGACTAATTTCAAGTAAATCGTGAAGTCGGATGAGCTTGACACTTGAATGAGGAGCCTTGCTTCTGGAATTTGCTAACATTTTCGAGTTTTTCGAAGGAGGACCACTTGATTACTCCTTAGAAAGAGTAAAGGCTTTTGTAAGAACTGTTATGCTATTCCGAGAGAGAATCTTACAACCAAACATGGACTCTTGGCGATGGATTTAGAGATTAAGAGGAAGAGGACTTTGTACGACCAACCTAAGATAAGATAGGGTGGCTTGACTTCTTCCAATGCACAGGAGATGGGGGAGAAGTTAATGGCGATAGGGGAGCAGCAAGGAGCAGCGGGAATGTTAATAGTATGTGGGATAGGACAAATAGTTTCATTAAAGAAGCAACTAGAGCGGTGTTGAGAGTTTTGAGGAGCAACTCTAATGGACATTGATTGGCCCAAGGNTGAGGAGCCTTGCTTCTGGAATTTGCTAACATTTTCGAGTTTTTCGAAGGACGACTACTTGATTACTCCTTAGAAAGAGTAAAGGCTTTTGTAAGAACTGTTATGCTATTCCGAGAGAGAATCTTACAACCAAACATGGACTCTTGGCGATGGGTTTAGAGATTAAGAGGAAGAGGACTTTGTACGACCAACCTAAGATAAGATAGGGTGGCTTGACTTCTTCCAATGCACAGGAGATGGGGGAGAAGTTAATGGCGATAGGGGAGCAGCAAGGAGCAGCAGGAATGTTAATGGTATGTGGGATAGGACAAATAGTTTCATTAAAGAAGCAACTAGAATGGTGTTGAGAGTTTTGAGGAGCAACTCTAATGGACATTGATTGGCCCAAGGGAAATGGAAGCTAAAAGGTTGCTTATGCAAAGTTGGTGGAAAGCAAGGACCAGATGGATAAGTGGACGAATAAGGAAATGCATAAGGTGGTGAAGGAGGCGGCAAAGTAAGCGTTTATGGAGGCAAAAATGATACTTTTCATTTCAAATGCGTATAAACCAAAGGCCAAAGTCGAAGATGAGATATTGTACAGGCCAGTCAAGGCGAGATAGGATGACTAAGTGAAGTGCATGAAAGACGATGAAGGCAAGGCATAAGTGGCTAAGGCACTCATTAGACAGAGATGACAAATATGCTTTCACAAACTTTGGAATGAAGAAGGCAACGAGGACATTGTGTTGGGATTTGGGGAACTTGGAGAGGCTGCATGATTTTAGGCATTGTGGGTGTATAAGGGTTGAGGAGATTAGGGGTGCTATCCGTCGGATGAGCAAGGGAAGAGCGACTGAGTCTGGTGAGATCCCAATGGATTTTGGCATAAGCATAGGCAGAGCAGGATGAGAAAGGGAAGAGCGACTGAGTCTGGTGAGATCCCAATGGATTTTGGCATAAGCATAGGCAGAGCAAATTTAGAGTGGCTGATTGAGTTGTTTAATGTCATCTTTAAGACGAAAATATAAATGTTCAAAGAATAGAGACAGAATACAATTATTCACTGTACAAGAACAAGGTTGATATTGAAAGTTGCAAGGGATCAAACTACTAAGCCAGCCTATGAAAGTGCAACAGAGGGAGATGAGGATAAAAACAAGGAGGGATGTGTCTATCATCAAGAACCAATTCAAATTCATATTAGAGCGATATCCTATCCACCTAGTGAGGAGACTGGTGGAGCAGTACAGGGAGATGAAGAGAGACTTACATATGGTAATCATTGGCCTAGAGAATGCTTACGATGAAGCCCCGAAGGATATTTTATCGAGATGCTTACAGGTTAGAGGTGTATCTATGGCTTACACTAATGTGACCCAGTGTTATCAAAGGCGCTCACCTTTGCGCCTTCGGCGAATGGCAAGGCGAGGCGAGGCCAAGTCGCCTATTACAGCCGTGGAGAGGCGATTTCTAAAAGGCGACGAAAGGCGATATAAAGGCGAGAGGCGATGGGGCAAGGCAAGGCGCCATAGGTGACGCCTTTTGATTTTTATTTAAAAAATACCCCTGATTTAATAATAAAAAAGAACTCATAGGCTTTATTTGGTAAAAAGAAACTTTTGTGCGACTCTTCTCTATTTCAGCGAGGCCAAGGACCCAGGTAAGTTATTCTTTCTTCTTTTCTTTTTCTTTCTTCTCCAGTTCCAGTGACCCAGTAGCTTCTTTTTTTTATTTCCTTCTTCTTCTTCTTTCATACGTTTTGCTCTGTTTCAATGACCCAATAGCTGTGAACTTCTCTATTTTTTTCTTCTTTTTGCTCGTAACTCTGTTTCAGCAACTCAATTCACTGGAGCAGTGGACTGACTGCCCACTACATTTCTGCCTAAATTTTTTTTTTTAAAAAAAATTGTAATCTTTCTATATTAATTTCTGCCCTATATAATTTTGTTTTATACTATT